>JAODAL010000539.1:0-298686 GCA_025379985.1 Phyllomedusa bahiana | reverse complement strand
AAAAAAATTTTGTATATTTGGGAACATTTAGGGTGATACAATTGGCGCAGCGTGGCACAACTTTTTAATGGGGGTGTTGCGGATTTCTGTATCCCACCCCAAGTGCAACTTAGTCTAGGAATGGCCCTGCTTAAAGCTGGCTGTAAACAGCAGAGTGATGCGAAACCAATAGATGGTAAAATCAAAGTCTACAGACATTGACAAATTTCTCTGGGTCTTGACTGTAGTTAAAATCAGGTAAACTGTTTTTCTAGTCTGCCAAAGGCACTTGCATTCCATTAATCACGTCTATTTTTAAAGAAATAAAGTGGAAAAAATATTTGTAATTTTTCCCACCTACAAAGAAGGCAGAGGTCTGTCATTTTTATCGTAAGTACACTTAAACTGTGAGAGACAGGATATAAAAAACAAAAATCCAGAAAATCACATTGTAGGATTTTTAAATAATTAATATCCATTTCATTGCAGAAATAATATTTGATCACCTCCCACTCAGCGAGAATTTGGGCTTTCACAGACCGGTTAGTTTTTCTTTAAGAAGCCCTCCTACTGTATACTCATTACCTGTATTCATTACACCTGTTTGAACTTACCTGTATAAAAGACACCTGTCCATAAACTCAATCTCACTCCAACCTCTCCACCATGGCCAAGACCAAAGAGCTGTCTAAGGACACCAGAGACAAAATTGTAACCCACAAAGCGGAATTGGCTACAGGACAAAAAAAAGGGCAGTTTGGTGAGAAGGGCAGCAACTGTTGGCCAATTAAAAAAAAATGGAAGAAACAAAAACTGATGTCATCTTCCCTGCCCTGGGCTCCATGCAAGATCTCACCCATGGGGTAAAATGTTTAAGAGAAGGATCCAGAATCACCAAAACTACACGGAAAAACCTGGTCAATACCTGAAAAAACTGGGGCCCAAAATCCTAAAAAAACCATTCATCTGGATTAAACCTCAGGGCCGAAAGGGCCCCCCTGCCGCACAACCAGACCGTTTTAGGTTTACCAATAACATCTGGGTATCCAGAAAAGGGATGGACAAGGTCAAGTAGTCAATTAAACCAAAATTGAACTTTTTTGGAATCCACTTTTTCCCCTTGCTGTGTTTTTAAGGAAGAAAAGGAAAGATACAACCCAAAACACGCCCCAACTGTGGGTCAAAAAATAAAAATTTGGGGGCATTTTTTTCCGCAAAGGGGACCAACAACGCACCGTATTGAAGGGGGGTGTGGGCCATGTATCCAAAATTTTGGGCCCCAACTTCCCCTCCCCCAAAAGCATTTAAGTTTGGGGCCCTGCCCCCAGTCTTCTAGCATGACAATGACCCAAAATCACAGCCGGCAAAAAAAGGACCTGTAAAAGGGTTTTTGTTTAGAGTGTTTTTTGGGGTACGTTTTTGAAAACCGAAAAACGCATTCAAAAGCGCCTTGAAAACGGACCAACACACAGGGAAGTTTTATGCTTTTCCGCGCAGCAGAAATGCACCCCCATAGTTTTAAAAAGAGTGCCGCTGCGTCAACCATTTTAAAATTAACAGTCAATTTTTTTGAATGGGGTTCTGAAAGACCCAGAAAAAAAACCCCGTAAAAACGCATCGTCTGAATGCCAATGCATGTTTTACATTGAAAGCAATGCAAATCACACTGTACATTGTTAAATGCGTGTTTGGGTCCATTTCAGGTCCGAAACACAGATCCAAACACAAGTCTAAAAACATATCCAGAAACGCTGCGTTAACATAACCTCATCAAAGGCCAAAAGTTTTTTAGAATGAAAAACAAAATAAATTAAAATTTTCACATGAACGTTGCCCCCCCTGGTTTTATGTTGTTTGTCAAATTTTTTTTTCAATACTGAAATCAAGTGCAATCATAATTTTGATTAACAAAAACTTTTATTGACAGTTTAAAAGATTAATCAGCAAATCAATATTTTCATGTTGACCCGTCTTCTTCAACCCTGCCAAATTCTCCCCGCATCCTCAATCAACTTCTGGGGCCAAACCTGACGATAGCAGTCCATTCTTGCACAAACAATGCTTGCATGTTTCAAATTTGTTGGTTTTTGTTTTTCCGCCCCCTCTGATATTGCCCCAATTCTCAAGGATTAAAATCTGGGGATTTCCAGGCCCCTGGCCCAAAATCTCTATGTTTTTGTTCCCCGAGCCTTTAGTTACACCTTGCTTTATGGGGAAGGACCCATCATGCTGAAAAGCCTTGTTTGATCACCAAATGCTATTGGACGGTTGGGGAAGTTCTCTTGAGGACATTTTGGTACCATCTTTATCATGGAAGTGTTTTTAGCAAACTTTAGAGAGCCATTCCCTTTGGGTGAGAAGCAATCCCCCCACAAAATGGTTTTCTGGGTGCTTTCCCTTGCATGAACAAAACGGTGTAACCTCACCTTGCTTCTCAAACAAGCTGTTTTTCCAGATGTTCCAAACATTCGGAAAGGGGATTCATCAGAGAAAATGACTTTACCCCAGGCCTCAGCAGTCCACTCCCTGTACCTTTGGCAGAATATCAGTCTGTCCCTGATGTTTTTTCTGGAGAGAAGTGGCTTCTTTGCTGGTAGCCCGATTCCGAAGCTGAAACACTTTTAAGAGACGGTCCTGGCGCTTGCTGGTCTTTCTTGGGTGCCCTGTAGCCTTTTTGGCAACAATGGAAGCTCTCTCCTTGAATTCCTTGATGATACGATAGATTGTTGACTGAGGTGCAATCTTTCTAGCTGCGATACTCTTCCCTGTTAGGCCAGTTTTGTGCAGTGCAATGATGGCTGCACGTGTTTCTTTAGAGATAACCATGGTTAACAGAAGAGAAACAATGATGCCAAGCACCAGCCTCCTTTTAAAGTGTCCAGTGGTGTGATTCTTACTTAATCATGACAGATTGATCTCCAGCCCTGTCCTCATCAACATCCACATCTGTGTTAATGGAGCAATCATTGAAACGATGTTAGCTGGTCCTTTCAAGGCAGGCCTGCAATGAAGTTGAAATGTGTTTTGGGGGGAAAGAGTTCATTTTCTAGGCAACTATTGACTTTGCAATTAATTGCTGTTAAGCTGATCACTCTTTATAACACTCTGGAGTATATGCAAATTGCCATTATAAAACCTGATGCAGTAGACTTTGTAAAAATTAACATTTGTATCATTCTCAAAACTTTTGGCCATGACTGTAAGAAGCATTTTAAGGTTCCGAAGTTGCCTAGCCAGTCTCCAGACCTGAACCCAATCGAAAATATTTGGAGGGAGCTGAAACTCCATGCAGCCCAGAAAAGCCCTAAAAGATCTGGTGAAGATCTGTATGGATGAGTGGGCTAAAATCCAATGAAATGAACTAACAAGCTCTACAAGGCAGAGTGCTACAAGTGTATTCCTTCTCCTATGAAGATAGCAAGTAAGGTCGTTCTAAATTATTGCTATATCTGATGTTTGCTGTGTTCTATGGAGAACTTTTAAAAAGGAATGTGAATAAAGTATTGATGTTTTAAGGAAATTTAAAGACCTTCGTTTGTGAAATATACACTTGAAGATTTAAAGACATTTGTCTGTGAAACATATGCTTGGTGGTGTTATTTTGATATTTTAGACTAAAATCCCTGCTGCAACGTGTGCAAACTTGGTCAAGAGCTAAAAGGTCTGACTTCTGTAACTGCATTCTGTAATTTTTTTTTCATTAAATAAGTTTCAGTCAATAGAAAAACTGTATGACTTAAATAAGTACTATATGATTTTCTGGATTTTTTTTAGATTTGGTCTCTCACAGTTGAAGTGTACATACGATAAACATTACAGACCTCTCCATTACTTGTAGGTGGGAAAACTTGCAAAATTACTACTGTATCAAATACTTATTTTGTTCACTGTAAGTAAAAAACTGGAGTTTTTAAGAAGTTTACACTGATGGTCTAAGCTTAGTAAAGACAATTCATGAACAGTGATGCCCACTAAATTGCTGAAGGAAATGACCAAAAGTGTTGCAGCACCTTCATCACTGTTCCATATAAGTGGCTGTGTCTGTTATTGCAGCCTCATTCAAAGTGAGGTCTGTGTGAACTGCAGCACCAGTTGTAACTGTTTGAACAGATGCACCAATTTCTGTGATACAACATACAAGTGAGGTATCCTCGCCTATCTGCTTTTTGTTAGAGGTCAAATGTTCAGGTCTTGGACCTCTACTAATAACACACTGATGGCCATCACTGTAAATTACTGGAAAAAAAAAAAACTTGAAAGGGGTTTTGCCACCATGTAATGTTGACGTGGGAACCTCCAAAATGGGTATTTAATCACTTTTCTAAATATATGTGATTACAAAAAGTGAAGACTCAGAGCTACAGCATTTCTAAATCCCCCTTAGTTACCTGAAAGCTTCCACTAGACACGACCCAGGAGCTGACAGGCCGCGCTTGCGTGAAACACTTGTTATCTGATGACAGGCAAAATAAATGAGCTTTTAAGGCACCGGGTAGAAAGTGCAGTCTATGAGGTTGTGTCTTGCTGTATTGAGAATACACTGTTGTACTGTTTATTATTTCACTTAAGTTTTGAGACGCTCCCTTATTCCTCACTCCTTACTCAACCCCTCCCTCTCAGCCCTGCAGCTTTCATGACTCAGCGCGATTTGTTGACATCCTCCCTGTGCTGATAAGGAAGGTAAGAAACTTGCATCCTGGCAAATCCCCTTTAATAACGATGTTGCTAAAGTATTCCTGAAAAGAAAAGCATGGAAAGAAAAACTGCAAAAGATAACTCAAAGTCTCAACAGAGGAGATCCTTATGCTCTTGATCACTTCTGGCTCTGAATTTTTTACATTCCCTTTTGTTACAATTTTAAGAATGTTAAAAGCACATACTTTCTACATTATACCTTTGTTAGATTGTGCATTATTGCAATTGCAAGTATGAAACATTCAATATTGCAGTTTCTGACACACAAACACTACTATACAACCAACTAAAACGGTTATGGTCTTTTAACAATTCACAATAATTGATACATTTATTTTTCATGGAAAATGGATAATGAATTTATACAAGTATTGTTGCCTTACGAGTAAGTGGCCAGTAAATCTGGCAGTTTTCATTCTTATTCATATTCACTGTGAAAAGTAGCACACATAATTTACCCACCTCCCACTATTATGCTCAATATGCAAGGTTCCTATAATACTATTTAGGGAAAGAAATGGAGGCTTTTATTTTATAGAATGATTGCGACAAGTGCAATAAAAACTGCCAATGTTGTGGCAACCCCTGTGATTAAAGTGGGAAACAAGAACAGGAAAATGCAATACTCTTGCATTGCAAAGATTTTATTTCCTTTTAAGTGGAAATTCACTGTAAAGAATTAAAAGTATGATAACAAATGCTGCCTTAGAAAGAATTATCGTACAAATAATTGATTTGGCCAAGAGGCTGTATGCTCCTGGAAAACACAATACACACACGCTATCTATCTATCCACAAAGTATTTGCCCCCTTCCTGATTTCATTTTTTTTTTAAACCGTGTTTAACAGTGTCTCTATTATTAAGGGAAAAAGAAATTAAAACCTACAGGGCCCTGTGTGAAAAAGTGATTGCCTGCTAAACCTAATAACTGTTTGGGCCAACCTTAGCACTCATCTTTGCAGATTAGAGGTTTTATGAGCATGAACCGCTTTTTTCAGGTCATGCCACAGCATCTCAATTGGATTAAGGACTGGATTCAGGACTTTGACTAGGTCACTCCAAAGTCTTCATTTTGTTTTTCTTAAGCCAAAGGAGAATTTGCTGCTGTGTTTTGGATCACTGTCCTGCTGCATAACCCAAGTGCGCTTCAGCAAGAGGTCACCAGCAGATGGCCTGACATTCTCCCTCAGGATTTGTTAACAAAATATAATGGTACCGCACTCCTGTGAGGTGCCGGGTGCTCAGAGGAAAAAGCCTATGGCCAAGTCTAGAAGAAGAAGAAATCCACAGCACACCTTTAGATCCTTTAGGGTGTTTATTCGAGCAAAAAAAATGTAGTTACTCTCCAAACGATATAATGATAGGATGACATTTTAGTGAGATATTTCCATGGTCCAATGTTTCGGCCTATCAGGCCTTTATCACTAAGGACCTAGATCTAGGAGATGATGCATGTGATGCACCACACACTATCCGGCTCCACATGCATCACCTCCCAGATCTAGGTCTTTAGTGATAAAAGGCCTGATAGGATGATATTTTAGTGAGATTCCGCTGGTCCAACATTTCGGCCTATCATTATCTTGTTTAGAGAGTAACTACATTTTTTTCCTGTGTTTAATACTCGAATAAACACCCTAAAGGATCTAAAGGTGTGCCGTGGATTTTTTTCTTATCCTTCAGGATTTGCTGGTAGACCGCAGAATTCATGGTTCCATCTATCAGAGCAAATCAGCCCCAAACCATCATAATACCATCACATTTTACTGTTGGTATGATGTGCCTTTTCTGCAATGCTGTGTTGCTTCTACGCCAGATGTGATGGGACTTACACATTCCAGAAAGTTCAGCTTTTGTCTCGTCAGTCCATAGAATCTTCTCTCAAAAGTTTTGGAGATCATCAAGATGTTTTCTGGCAAAAGTAAGACTTCTGGGGATCTTTTGGCCTACTTCACTGTACTTCACTTGAATAGGTGTGGCAGTAATCAGGCCTGGGTGAGGCTGGGGAAATTGAACTCCGTTCCCCACAGATGTTAGAAAACATAGTTAATTTAGGTTAAGAGAGGGAAGGGGGGGCAATTACTTTTTCAACACAGGACCCTGTAGGTTTTGATTATCTTACCCTAAATAATAAAGACCTTAATTTAAAACTGCATTTTGTGTTTACTTGTGTTATGTTTGCCACACTTAAGGCCATGTTCACATGGCTTATTTTGGGACGGATTTGGTCCCGTTTTCCGTGCCGTACTGCGCAAATCCGTCCCAGCAGGGCTGTGGAGTCGGAGCCTATTTTGCAGGAGTCAGAGTCGTCATAAAAGGGACCAACTCCGACTCCCAAAATATATAATAAGTTGGTCCAGTTAGTTCAATGTAAAGAGCAAGAGAAATTGGGTCCGGCCAGTGCTACTGCTCCCATATTTTCAGTCTCATCACATGAGGAGTGTAATTGATGATATGGATCAGGCAAAGCGCTGTCCCAGGGGAAAAGATTCCGCTCCCATGGCAAACAGATTTCAGCAAAATTTTTCACCTGCTTTCAAAGAAGTAGAAGAGTTCAACTATTCATCAAAACTAACTGTGCCTGAGGCAATTCCTTTATACCCTGACATTGTTGCCCCTGTTGTCACCGCTTTGCCCCCAACCCAAGTTAGTGTAGAGAGGCCGTTCTCTAGCCTGGAAATAATGAAATAAGGTGTGAGTTCATGTATGCAGGATCTGATGAAGGCAAAACTATTTCTCAGTACAAATTCAGAGACTCCACAAATGTTCCTGCTGGAGCAGGTGGTCCCGCCCCTCGGCCCGCGGGCGCGCCCGGGCCCACCCCCCCCACCCCCCCCCCCCGGTGCCTGCCGGGGTCGGGTGGCGCCGCTGGCTGCGGGACGGGCTGTGTGTGCACTCGCCCTGGAGACTCATCCGACCGCGTTCCTATCACGTCTGCGCCCTCTGCCGGCCGAGGCGCGCGCTCGTTCTTGTAAATTTAAAAAGGGCCATTACGATTCTGTACCTCGCTGCACCTCGGCCGCCACCGCAAGCCCACCGCGTCAGGGGTATTTACCTGGTAGAATCCCGCCGCAGCAAGTCCATCCCGCTTTGCGCCGGACTCTGGTGAAAACCGGGACCTACTCAGACTCCGCTCCCTGGCGCGGTTGTTGTCATCGCTTGCGGTGGTCCGGTGGATCCACTACCTTGCCGTTACACCTGCAGCGTTTTGCATATTTACAATCTTTTTGTGTTCTAAAGTCATACCCAATAAATATATTTTACACTGACAAGCAAAATGGTAACAATGTTTTCAATTTGTGACTTTCAGGCTACATATCTCGCCATCCACTACAGCTTTGTACATGAGGCTACTGTAATTTTATATACAGTCATCTTACCTATCTTATACATAAATTGACCTGCAAGTATTTAGCATCTTAGTTCTGCAGATTCTTTCCTGTAACTGCATTGTTACAGTTTTTCTCCTAAAAATCAAAATGTTAATTTTTATTATTTTGTTAGTATTTGGGAAATCCACCTTTTGGTTTTCAATACTGCCTGAATCCTTCTGGACTCTGAATCAGATTCAAGCACATCTTGACCAAAATCTGATCCCAGGTCTCTTCTACCAATTCCCAATGTTGGTGAATACTGGACTTGGATACAAATACAGCTTTTTCTTCAACTCTACCCACAAGTGTTCAAAAGATCAAAACATTGTTACCCTTTTGCTTGTCAGTGTCTGTTCTACCTAAATAGCTTGATTATTGTATCATATGGTGATAAACAGCCAGATGTTATCATTTTACTACAGTAAAGTTATCACTTAAACATGCGCCGTGTATGAGGGAGTCAGAGGTTTGGGAAATTGAGGAGTCGGAGTTGGGGCTTTGGCTTGCCGACTCCACAACCCTGCGTCCCAGTCATTACGGTAATCCACAGTTCTCATCGAGAACTATAGATTCCGTCTCTTTTCCCTGCTCGCGAAATACGGCGAGCGGGGAGAAAGTGACATGCACATTATCCCGGTGGGATATGCGCCGTGGATAATGGTAGTCTATGGGGTCGGACGCCCCACCACCACCACCACACGGCAGCCGGCGTAATTGCGGGCGAAATCCGTCCCCGCAATTACGCTTGCATTAAGCCGTGTGAACATAGCCTAAATCTTTCAGGTCAATAAACAAATTGAAATATTAGATAAATATTAGATAAACATCCAGAAGATTAAGAAATCAGGAAGGGAACAAATACTTTCACACCACTGTACAAATATGCACACACTGCTCACAAAAAGTTAGGGATATTTGACTTTTGGTTGAAATTTCAGGATGGAAATTTTTTTTCCTGAAATTTTTTACAAATGAAGTAAGAGAGACCATCTCTTAACTTAAGGATGCACATATCCAACTGTTCAATGCCTCAGTACTTTTTGCACAACTTGCTAATCTAGAACAAGGAGCTTAACTGAAAAAATTCACAACAGGTGTTTGATCCCTGAATCAATTGCCCAAATTTAGGAGATCAATTTGAATTGGGATTTAAACAGTCCTCTTCATCATGCTATTCACATTTTGACTTCATGAAACCAAGACAACATCTTACAATTGATCAACAGTACCTCACCATTACGAGGCTCACAGACCACAGTGTCATCAGCAGGTTGCATCAGAGATACAGAGAGACTGGAAGAGTCACAAAAAGGCAAAGAAGTGGACATCCTTTGACTACATCGGGAAGGAAGGCGAGAGGCAGTCTCACATCAAACCATTCATAACCGTTTCAGTCAGTGTGGTCTACGTGCTAGACAACCAGCAAGGATCCCTGAGCGGTACCTGACCTGTCTAATGCAGAACACTCTTCTTAACATCTCCAGCATCAATGGTGGCCATAATTTCTGCTCAGAGTGAATAAACTGTCATCGCTGAATAGCACTGAGGACCACTGTTCCCTTGTCCAGTGTAGATGTTCCCTGGCCCATGCAAGGTGATGATGCCTGTGTCTTGTGGTGTGGTCAACTCATCTAGCACTCAAACCACGCTGATATAAAACATTTACAAATTGTCTGACTTAACATCAGCACCAGATATATAGTATATAATACCAGTTTCCACTAGCTAACAGACGTACAGCTGAAAACTGAGCTTCTTCATCACTATACTCTAATGCACAGACTTTCTGGCCATGGTCTCTTTCTCCACCTAGTGGCCGTCTAGATACAGGACAGTGCTTAATTGTGGTGGATATCATATGAAATCAAATTGCTCATTTACGCTGTGGAATACACCCCACTACGACCTTGGCGGATGCCCTTAGTTCTTGTGGACTCTTCCCCATTGTTCCTCGTATGGTTACCAGCGAGACTGTTCTATATGTGATACATGTAGCCCTTCGCCTCCAACATACTAGGCTGCTGCAACATGTACCAATTTTCTGGATGTTACTAATGTAATTAAGTTGTGGTGCGGATCGCGCAGCGCTGTTTGAAGGAGAGACTATTTCACCTATCCTAGACCGTTTGTTCCAATAATGGCGCCTAAAAAGCAGCCCGAGGCACCTGAAAAGTTGGCTGCCTTTCGCAGGACGGGGCCTTCAGAATCTGCCCGCCAGTCTTCCTCCCCTTCGTCTCCTCCTGTTAAAGGCCAACCGGCCACCTCACCTGACACCCCTAACCTGGATACTCAAAAGGTGCTAGAGGCCATGCATACCTGCCAAACTACACTCTCCACAAGTATCGACAAAATCAAAGTTGATATTTCACTACTTCGTCAAGAGTCGCAGGTTACGCGGGAGAGGGTTACAGAGGTGGAATAGAGAGTGAGCGACCTGGAAGACCGAGCTACCCCTCTGGATGCTAAAGTCTCTGATGTCACGGCCCAAGTTCGCAAACTTCGCCAACAGGTTGACGACCAGGAGAACCGCCTCAGGAGGTGTAATTTGAGGGTGATTGGACTCGCTGGGGGGGCAGAGGGCTCCGGTGCAGAGGCTTTCCTTGAATCTCTTCTAATTACCACTTTTGGCAGGGACAGTTTTTCTGTCATGTTTGCAGTTGAATGAGCGCATCGTATCCTGCCCAAACCACCTCCACCTGGTGCCCCGCCAAGAACTTTTATCGCGAAGTTCCACAAATACCGTGATCGTGATGCTCTGCTGCGTCTTCTGCGCGAAAAAGGTCCGATCCCGTACGAGAACGTACAGATTCATGTCTATCCGGACTTCTCTCTGGAGATTCAACGGAAAAGAGTGCAGTTCATCTCAGCCAAAGCCAAGCTCCGCGAACGGGGTCTAAAGTACGCCATGTTGTACCCGGCTAGACTCCGTGTTCAGGTGGGAGACAGGACCCACTTCTTTGACACTCCAGTCGAAGCACAGGATTGGCTGGACAAACATCCGGAGATCAATGTGCGTGGACCCGATTGAGTATCATGACATTCGTTTCTTCGTCAGATGTATCCTTTACTAATGTGGTGGGACTTATCTGATGGAGCTCTTATTTCTTCTTCTGATCTCTCTCGAGAACTTTGTTGAGCTCCTCAAATAATGGGGACTTTTGCCTACGGCTGGATGTGGGGTCCTAAGCCTGTCATTGTTGTGAAGAGGTGCATCACTTATGGTCAGAGATGCGTTTTTTGTGTATATTGACGTAAATGCGTGATATGTACCTCCCCCTCCCCCTCCCGTCCCCGATTCCCTCTCATCCTTCCTCCTCCCCCCTCCCTCTTCCCTTTTTCTCTCTCTTTCTTTCTCCCCTCTCCTTATATGCTGGCTAGGATTCAAGTGTGTAACATGATGGGACACTTGGGTATAACCCTTGTGATACCGCTCCCAATACTTAGTGAAAATATTCTGCCATTTGAGCGCTGCGCGACCAATGCCTATGGCTACCTGTTAACGGTTGTGGCATGTTCATGCCTGTTCTAGTTTGGGATATGCATCTGGGAATTGGGCTCTGGATGCGGGGTGGGGGGCTGGGCTGTATGGTTTCCCAACAGTGTGTGTGTGCAGGTGTAGACTGTAGGTGTGGGTGGGTGGACCCAGAGGGTGCTTGGGGATTACTTCGGCTTATCCTGGAATTACGGTTCTTTCATTTATTATGGCTTCTTTAACAGCACTTTCTTGGAATGTGAGGGGGTTAAATGACTCGATCAAACGGAACCTGGTGTTGAGGCTTATTAAATCCTATAAGGCGGACATTATATGTCTCCAGGAGACGCATTTGGTCAGTCCGAGATCTCGTACGCTTCACAAACCGTGGGTGGGGTGGCTCTACCACTCGAAGTGTTCTTCGCATGCGAGGGGAATATCGATATTGATCCGTCGGAATGTGTTGTTCCACCTGAACACTATCGATATCGACAAACAAGGGAGGTATATTTTTATTTATTGTCACATAGAAAATAAGCCATTGCTCCTGATTAGTACATATATCCCTCCTCCTTTCCAGCTGGAGATTATTCACTTAGCAATAGCGTTTGTCCTGCAGTGGCCTAATGTTCCTATCCTGTGGTTAGGAGATTTTAATATCACCTGGGATACGGTCCAAGACCGATTTAATTCAGGGGGGGCCTCGGGGCAAGGGGACTCTCCTTCCTCTCTACAGCTGGTCGTGGACGGGGTGGGATAAGTTGAGGCTTGGCGTTCTGTTCATCCTGGGGCTGTGCAATAGTCCTGTTTCTCGCCGGGATACAATGCATTGTCCAGAATAGATTTGGCCCTGGTCAATAGACAACTTCTACCCTTTATCACAGCGTGCGATTATCTGTCGCACTCCGTCTCTGACCATTCTCCTCTCATAATTCGCCTGGCTTGGTCAGACCTTGTCAGATCTCTTACCTGGCGATTTAACCCGTATTGGTTTGCGCTCCTTCCGCCTTTTGACTTTTTCACTGCCAGGTGGTCAAGCTTCCCGACTATTAATGAGCGGAATTCCTCTCTTCTGGCAGTTTGGGACGCATTTAAGGCATATGTCAGGGGAGAACTTTCCACTGCTGTAGCCGACCTCAAACGGTCCTATGCGTCCAGGACTGACTCTCTGGCGTTGGAGGTTGCGGAGGCGGAAATGGCGTATATCATGAACCCAACCGAGGAGAATCGGTCCAGTTGGCTCGTGAAACAGAAATTGTATACGCGATTGCTGCGAGATCGGGAGACTCGTTCCTCGTTCTTCACAAGGCAATCCTTCTTTGAAGTAGGGGAGCGATGTGGGAAATTACTTGCATGTATGGCGAAGAGATCCCATGAACCCCCAGTGTTTACGACTCTGGTGCAGCCAGACGGGGTGACTATCACGAACCCTATTTCTGTAGCAGAAGCTTTTCGTACTTTCTATGCAGATTTATATAGCTCCCATACCACAGTCACGGACATAGAGATATCAGAGCATTTGGGAGGTGTGGAGCTGCCCTGTCTTAATGGGGAACAACGGGACATATTGGAGGCTCCTATTTCACCTGAAGAAATTCAGACTGCAATTGCGTCCTTTAAGAACGCTAAGTCCCCAGGCACAGATGGTTTGCCCGTTGAATTTTTTAAACAGGATCTGGAATTCTTTGGCTCCCTTTTACTCAGGTTATTTAATGAGGCAAAGGAGGCTTCGTGTCTTCCTGCTTCGATGAGAGAAGCGTTGATTGTAGTAATTCCTAAGCCGGGTAGGGATCCTGCGCTTTGCTCTTCATATAGACCGATCTCTCTGTTGCAGGCAGACGTTAAAATACTGGCCAAAGTTTTGGCCATGCGCCTTAACTCGGTTATACTTTCCCTTGTCCATGAAGACCAATCTGGATTTATGCCCGGGAAGCATACAGCCATGAATCTGCGTAGGCTCTTCGCTAACTTGCATGCCCCTCACACTAATGTAGGTACCAGGATTCTGTTATCTCTAGATACGAACAAAGCCTTCGATTCGGTAGAATGGAACTATCTATGGCTGGTGCTTCATAAATTCGGGCTTGGCCCAGGTTTTATATCTTGGGTTAAATTACTGTATAACCAGCCGGTGGCCAAAGTGAGAGTTAATGGGCTCATTTCTGATACCCTTTCTTTGAAAAGGGGCACTAGACAGGGATGCCCCCTATCCCCACTTCATTTTGCCCTGGCCATTGAGCCCCTAGCTGCTCGCATCAGGGGGGACTCGGAGTTGGTTGGTTTTCTGGCAGGATCTCTACATGAGAAATTGAGTCTATACGCTGACGATGCCTTGTTATATCTACAAGATGCTGACTCCTCACTCCCCAGAGCTCTGTCTGTGGTTACCACCTTTGGGCAGTACTCTGGCTTACTAGTTATTGTTGATAAATCCCGTCTACTACCTTTAGACTCCTTTGTCCCTTCACGACATGCACTGTCGTTGCCGCTACAGTGGTCCTCTCAAATCACCTACTTGGATATAACGGTGTCTCGGTCCCTGTCTGAGTTCCGAGATCTGAACATAGGTCCACTCATTGTGTTTCTTCGTAGTAAAATTCAGGGCTGGAACAGGCTTCCCTTGTCGCTGATGGCCAGAATTAGCTTAGTAAAAATGATCCTTTTTCCTAAGATACTATATATTCTCATTCAATCCCCAGTATATCTAGACTCTTCGGTGTTTCGGGCATTGAATTCTATTTTAGTCTCCTTTATTTGGAATAATGGCAGGGCTCGTCTTTCTCTGCACGTCCTGCAGCATCCTTGGGATAGAGGGGGGGGATTCTTTCCCTGATTTGCGCACTTATTACTGGGCTGCCCAACTTTCCCATTTGGTTAGATGGCAGACAACGGACTGTTTGAGAGTTATGGAGCTTTTAATCAAACCCTGGAATCAAGTATATTTGCATCCTTTCCACCTTCTTTTTTCGGCTCCCTCACGTCCCTTACATCACTCCCATTGCCCTGCTATTCTTAGACAGAGTCTCTTGATTTGGAAACAAGTTAGAGCCCTCTACTACCAAACAGGGGTGGACAAGTATACACCTTTATGGGAAAATAATAACTTGCAGGAGCTTTCTACCCTTGAGCACTCTGTATGGAAGAAAAGAGGGATAGTGTATTTGTCACAGCTATATGGGGACTCTGGTCTTAGGACATTTCAGGATTTGGCAGCGGAATACCATATCCCTAACACATCCTTCTTTCGTTATCTTCAGCTCCGGCATGCCCTGCAGACGTATTTTCCAAATAACCACATAACTTTTCAGGAGTTCCCAGTGCCCTCTCTGCTGGTTTCTCCCCCTGGGCGCGGCCTAATTACTAGTTTTCATACACTACTGCTTAGAGGGAAACTGGGAGCTCCATTTCAGGCTAAAAAAAACGACTTGGGAAGAGGATGTAGGACCTATTACAGATGATCAGTGGCAATTTGCGTTGGAGGCTCCTAAGATAGTCTCTCCGAACTATGGGGAGCGGGCAACCCAGTTATATATATTACACCGGGCATATTACACCACTGCCCGTCTACACAAGTTTAGACCGGAGGTTCCCGATGTGTGTCCGAAGTGCCTCTCTGTATCGGGTACGTTTTTCCACTTGTTGTGGGCCTGCCCCAAGATCCAGGGATACTGGCAGCAGGTTCTCAAGTTTTTGAATGACAGGATGGGATGCCCTATACCAGATGACCCTAAGACCTGCCTTTTGCTCTTAGACCCCGAGGAGTATTCGTCCTCGGCGCTCTATACTTGCCTTACCGAGCTTATGTTTATCGCCAGGAAAACAGTAGCCAGACATTGGCTCTCTAAGTACACACCTACCTTACAGGATTGGGTAAAAGCCGTAAATGCCACTCTTTCATTTAAAAAGTATATCTATGTACACAGGGGATGCCCGGACAAATTTACAAAAGTTTGGCGGGATTGGATAGAATCTACGGAGGTGGTTTTGGAGATACCCTGACCGGTTTAGAATCCTCTTTTCAGCTAGCCTTGTGGTAATTGTCCCGGGGGCATCTCGGTCCACTTCTTTACCTCTGGTTTATTTATCCACACTTGAGCAGTTCTCCTTCTATGGAAAAGGGGTTAGTCACCAAGCATTAAAGGTTTGGGTTTGGAGGGTTATGACCCCTGACGCTATGTGAAAAACATGGGCTATCTGTAGTATATAGGGAAACACTGCACACACACAGGTTTTTAGGTTTGTAGCAATTGTTGGTATTGGTTATTCTTAGTTGTTTAAGTGGTTTCAAGTTTATACCAATAATCGTCTGTGGTCAACTCTCCTTTCATGGAGACTAGTCATTTGTGTCTGTATAATATTGCATAGAATTGTGATGTGTCTCATAATGTGCCATTCCTCTGTGATACCCTGTTTGTTTTAAATATTTTGCATCTTTTTACATTTGTCATGCTTCTGATCACCTGATGTTAAATTTGCGAATTTCATGAATAAACTTGATTTTTGTTTAAAAAAAAAAAATATTTGGAACATGCCAACATTAAAAAGGTAAAACTATAAAAAACAAAGAAGTTACATATTTTTCTTCCACTGCTTTATTGACATTTAGTAAATAAGGGATTCAGGTTAGCAACACAACATAGGCTGTTCCCCGTGCAGGTGTTCTTCAAAGCACAACCGGTACAAAAGAACTGCCCAAGTCATTTAAGGGAATTTGTTTCCTCATATAAAATGAGTAAATCTATTTTTTATAAAATAGCGGTCTTAAAACCAATGATGTAACAACAGCATATTATATGTGTTATTTTTTTTTAATATACTTACATTTGCCCATGTGTTTCAATTTATCTCTAAATAAGGCATCTTCAGATATAGCACTGTTAGAGTCACAGCCACCAGGAATAGGATGGGATTCACCTGCTGTATAAAATGCCAAAAAAGAACATAAAAGAAATGAATTGCTGCCACTGTAGTTTACCAGGTGGTCTGGTATAAAAATTTTAACATAGACGCTGCATTGAAATCTGGACTATTCGTGTATCCCAACAGTCATTCTCTTGAATGGCTAGTCTGTGGCCATTCATTCTTGTTCATTCTTTTTAGCGCATCTTCACTTGATCCCGCTCGGGGAGGATTGATGTGGGTTAGCCCCATTGCAATACGGCTAATCAGTGTCACTCCTTCCCGAGCAGGATAAAATTGGATTCTGATAAAAGAACGAACATGTTCATTCTTTTTTTTCTTCACCAAAGAATCAGAGGTCAGTATCAGAGGTGAATACCGCCTCTGTTAAGTGAAACGCCTCCGTCGCGTATTTCTGCCAAAGACTACATGTCAGATTCTTTCGATAGAGAAAGTCGATGTGTGAACCCAGTCTTACAAACTGAACTTATTTTTAGGTCTACTGGCTACCACCATGGTGTCCATGCTCACATACAAAAAACAGTGCTGCAAGCATTGCTATTTTTCTCTGTGACAGGCTCCTAAATACGCTTCTAAGCAAATGTTTACAAAACAGCAAGTTTACAACTATGAATTGTGAATTTTATATCAGATTGTTCCCAGTGGGAATCTGTGTGCAGTTCGTAGGACACATTTGTGTCATCTCTACTTGACATAGAAATGGAGCCAGGAAGCCAGAAACAACTTAGCTACATTGGCGATAGCTAACCTGCGGACAGATCTGCTACTTAGCAAGCTACATTCTACAGTAGAAATCAAAGTATGCCACAAACTACTGCTGTGGAATCTACAAAGGATTTTTCCGAAAAATCCATTATGTGAACATGCTCTGAGATGACATGCCCTACTGTCCCCCTCTCCATGACCCGTCACTGAATGTTTAAAAAAAAGTTAAATTATTGATGCAGGTCAGAATCCCCCTTTAATACAGAAATAATTGTCTAATTTGTGCTACAATTTGGAAGGGTCAACTATTGTATTTTGATTGTGTTATTTTATATAATCCACAAGGTACAAATGCAAGCAGAAACGCTATTGATTTTTTCCCTAGTGTCAGATGTCCTTACTTGATATTGAAGGGCAAAAACTGAAATCATTATTCACTGGCATACCGCTAGACTTGGATTTCTTTGACTCGTATTTCAAACGATCTGAAAAACAAAAAAAAAAACCAGACAAGTCTTGTTTTAACATTTTAAGCACTGAGTGGAATAACGTTTTTTCAGGATATTCAGAAAATATACTTTTATGCACCATTCCATTTTTATGCAAGACAGGTTGTACTAAGTCTCCCATCATTAAGCTTGAGAGAGAGATGGTGTTATTTTTTTAATTTTCCACAGAGCCCTAGAGGGATATTGCCATCTCAGTGATTAGCTTTACACATGCAAGGAAAAGGTGAATACAAAATATTACCAAACACATTGATGTTGCTTCATTTCAGAGCAAGAGCAGTTCTTATCTCCTGGTTGTTCACAAGTTTCCTAGGTTGCCGACCACCTCTCTCTGCTCAAGCAGTGATTGGGATGGTGCCGTCGCTCCCTGCCATATCTTATCAGAAGCACATTATCTTATGTTTCATACTGACAAACTTTAAAGAGGTATTCTCACCACATTGATTAGTTTTAATATGTGGGCAAAGGTAAATAAATAAAGACTATTACCAAATACATTGCTTTGCTGATTTTGTTCCCATTTATAGCAAGAGCAGTTCTGATCTCCTGCTTAAGCACCTCTCTCTGCTCTAGCAGCCCTGGCTAGGATGATGTTGACACTTCCGGCTGTGTCCTATCAGCAGAAAAGAGCTTGTTTATCTTTCTTACTAACAAACTTTAACCCCTTAGAGCTCTGAAGCCTTCTACCTTGCTAAAAACAATCTATTACCAATGTCCCTCTAACAGGCTCAGCTAGGAACACCAGAGCCGATATGCCAATCACTGCTGTAGACCTGCTCAACAAGTTGGAGCATGAAGCTGCCTGTAAAAAGCAGGCTCTGTGAAAGTCTGATGAGAAAACCCATTTAAACACAGATAGTTTTTAAAAATATATCAAGTGACTTCAAAACAGCAATTGCATTATTACAGACTTTATAAGATACTAATTTTCAAATAAGAAACAATGAGATTTCAACAGCTAAAAGCGAGCACTTAATGTATTTAGAAGATCAAGTGGTCACTCTAGTCTGTTTGAAAACTTCCAACATCTGATTGCTCGCACATAATCCGTAGCCTTAGCAGTCACACAACATACTATAGGCATCACCAATCAGCCGTGGGAGTCATCATCCCAATAGTACAATACAGTACAATAGTAAGTATATGATGCAAGACCACCCAATGCTCATTTGAGAGCTGCTAGTAGACAGACTAGTGCGACCACTTGAGAACTGGAGAAGAGAATAGCGAATGTTTGTTATTTCATTATGCTGGCTGCTCTGTTTATTTTAATATTACAACCCTGGTACCCGTTTTAATGGCTCTCAATGTATGGTATTAGGATTAAAGGTGTTCTCTGCTTTAGACAATTTCTTTTGTTAAATAATCACAAAGTGTTCCCCACTTAGGGTGCCCAACAACCAGCTGTAATCTGTGGGGAAACCTGGTGGTAAGTCTTCATCTTTCCTGTAGCACCATCAAAGGGGATCACAAGTATAAAACAGTGCCGACCCAAATCAATGGGTTGTCTATCTAATGCAGGTTAGGAAGGTGCTCAAGGGCAAGAGACGCTCTTTGATCATTTCAGATTACGAGTGAAAAGCAGTTACAAACAAATTTGACAATCCCTATAAACATATATTATTTGTTAATTGAGTGAAGATTTATTGGCAAACTCAACTATTAATTGTAAATTGTCCTTCTAGTTCTACAACTGTGGAGTTGTGTGGTAGTGCAATCTATATATAATGCGCCATATCAATTAGTGGTTTTGCTGATGATATCCGGACTGTAAGTGAATGCATCAAGACAGGTCTAACCTAGAGTTCTTTTTCCATGGAAGTATTTAGTAGTTCATAATTCTTTGATGAATGGTAACCACAACCCTGAGAAAATGGGCAAAGCAAAACCAGCAAATTATGATTTATGGCTAATGAAGTTATTATAAAATATAAAACGCTATTTATTTATACAACAATTTACATTTGATAAAGGATTATCTTGTGCCTTATTGATATAAAAATGTAAATTACATAAAAACCAAAAGGAACACAGACTAACTAGAACTGCCAGACTTGCAAGGGTTGCACATAGAACTTCCTTTTCAAGTGCTGTGTGCCCTTCATTCTAAGGATTGGTGGAGGTCCCAGAGGTTGGTTCTCAACCAAAGAAATGGCATTGCATAGTAAAAGGCCATTACTTTAAAAGATGGAAAAAAAAATTCTTTGACCCATCAGTGACCACCAATACACCTTTATACAGTGATCTCTAAGGGGGCTTATTTCATCCCCTACACTTTTTTACAGCAATGCTACAATAAGCGGAGATGGTTGTCCTGTGCCAAGTGAAACAAGCCCTCATCTATCTGATGACAACCAGGCTCCTGCTCTAATGTTCGGGATTGGAGAAAACTCCAGTCCTGGCCAATAAATGAGAGTTCTCTAATTTTGGTCAGTGTCATTTTTCAATATCTTATTGAAATTTAGATTGTGCTTCAGAATCTATGTAACTCATTAAATGTACTTAAAGTACTGCTCTTTTACACCAGTTTGGATCATTTTAAATAGAACCAATGCAGTCATCTTGACATTTAGGAAATTCTATGTTGTTCTTCAATTTTGATCACCAGTGTATCTTTACCAAATCTGTTATTGAAATGTGACTATTTTGACAGTATTTTTTTTCCACTGCTCCCAGTGTTAGAAGAAAAAAAGATTATGTTGAAAGTACAAAGATGTAAGGCCTTATGTGTCAAGACAAAAGTTGAAAAAGTTAGTAGAATAACAGACGGCTAAAACATTTTAGCTTGTAAACTCACATATTCTAAAAAAAAAAATTAAAAAAAATTAACTGGTCAGGAAAGGAGGTAAACATTCCCGTTACGAAGAAGAATTAAAGAAAAATTGTGGTTTTC
This sequence comes from Phyllomedusa bahiana, assembly GCA_025379985.1. NCBI lineage: Eukaryota > Metazoa > Chordata > Amphibia > Anura > Hylidae > Phyllomedusa > Phyllomedusa bahiana. The sequence continues at coordinate 278,138 of JAODAL010000539.1, read as the reverse complement.
TGCTGCAAGTGGCAATTTGTGTACATCCAGATGCTACAGGAATGTCCTAATGACCGGAATTGGTGAAAAGAACAGCAATAAAAACTGCATCTACAGTAAAAAAAAATAAAAAAAAGAATAAAATAAAAATCATGGGATGTCACAAAAGCAGAATATGTCCAAAATTGGCAAAATGTGATCACTGCAGAAATGATGACGAAAACTCATTTAGTTTTTCACCTTGCTTTCAACCTGCAGTTTTGGTGCAAAAATGCATAAACAATGGCAAATGTTAAAGCATAAGTAGGGTGCCTGTGTTTTGTATTAATCACCTAGAAAGTGCTGGGCAGCCCACCTAATCTAATAGTATGGGTGTCACTAATCGCCTAAATCACCTGCATCTGTGAAGCAAAATGAAGAAGAGATTTTGCATCTGAATCAACATGATGTTAGGCATAATTTTTCCTTACAACATGAATTTGGAAATGCAACAGCATCGGCAAGACCAGATCCGAAGGTAAAGGACTTTATTGAAAGAGCATTGATATCAATAAAGACAACTCTTCACAGCTGGAGACTAAACTTTTTTTCTTTTAGCAAGTTTTGGTGCACTTTTACCTTCTGGTCCAACCAAAGAGCTAATCATTTAAGGGTGGATTAGGCCAGGGGGAATGATTTGAATATTGTTTTTGTGGATATTAATATTGTATTTTCATATGCATTTTCATGTCCAGTGCCCCAAATATGCTACAGAACTATAGGTGCCATACAGATGATACCTATGAAAATACCCATACCTCACACGTAGTGCCCTCCATAGTAATTAATGTCACATATATTGTCCATACAGTAATTAACGGCTCAAAGACCAGTAAAAAATAATTATGTACAGCAAATATTGCCCTCAATCGTACAACTGCTACAACACAGCATCCCCAAAAATAATTGTGCTAAGCTGATAAGGCCCCTGACACTCAAAGCCTACTAAGTGCCCTGAAAAAAATATTTTGGCAAAGTAAATAATATTGTCCAAGTATTCCTTGGAAAAAAATGGATAAACCACAGGACAGGGAGAACAGCTAGGAAGGAGTGTCTGTATGTGAGGAGTGATATGAAAGCAAGTGTGACAGAGGCAATAGTGTGTGAAGATGATGAAGAGGTGGAAATACTGAGGGTGAAAATACAAGGCGGGGGCTAACGCAAAAAATATTTCTGGTGTAATCTATAACCACCCCAGATCACTGAATAGATAGAGGATCAGCTGCAGAAACAAATCAAGCGAACAGCACAGGCACGTATGGTGGTGATAATGGAAACCTGTTACAGGATAATTTAATGGGACAGTTCATGGAAGATCCCACTAGAAGTGATGCTCTGTTGGATCTAGTCATTTCTAACAAAACAGAACTTGTTGAAGCATCACGGTTTCTGAAAACCTTACTAACTGCGACCACAATATAATTACTTTTAACCTAAACTGGAAAAAGACAAGCAAAGGCCAGAAGGGCAAAAACATTTAGTTTTATAAAAGGTCAATTTCTCCTTATTGAGGGACAGACTGGGAGCAGTGATTACCAAATACTCCTGTAGAAGACAAATTAAATCCAACATGGCTTCTACCTCCTTATAAAAGGGTAATTTATAATAAAAAGGGCATTTAGAAATTATAAGTCAGAAGGGTCAGCATTAGTCTTTGAAAGTTACAGAGCTCAATAAAACTTGCAAAAAGTTGATAAAATCAGTGTAAATACAAAAGAATAGGCAGAAATGATTTAACTCCTTAATGACCACCCACCAACTATAGACGGCGGGCGGTGCATGTCTTTCTGCAGCAGCTCACGGCGCTGTAACTGCGCTAACAACGGAGCTGTAGTTAACAGTTCTGTTCCAAAAGCAGTCTCTGTAAGCACCAGGAAGCCTCCAATTCCACGGAGATTAACCCCTTGACTGCTGCAGTCTGTGACAATCAAAGGGCATTCCCCTGCTCCATCGGGTGATCCAAACTTCCGGAGCCCAGGTCATTTCTGTTCAGTCAGCCCTGGGGACCTAAAGTAGGCCAAGGGCTGTCTGTATAACAAGCCTGCAGTCAGGGCACACTGTGTGCTGCCCTGACTGCAGCCTGTGTCAAACTGACACAGATTCTAATGTATTAAAGGCAAGGATGTAAAAAGTAAAAAATGTTGGTGGTTGTTAAGGCCTTTTTAGGGGTTAAATATATAAATGCCAAAAAACAAAAAGTCAAAGCATGTAGGAGCCTAAAATATCAGTAATGGGGAGCTGGTCACTGGAGATCAGGAGAAGGCAGAGGTACTAAATAGGTTCTTCAGCTCTGTATACACAAAAGAGAAGAAAGTAGCTGATGGGGGCAGTGTCAGTGCTGATGTAGGTGGTGTTAGTGTTGACGTAGGTGGTGTCAGTACAGTTAATACATCAACTCGTATAAAAAATTGAGTGTAGAAATGGTCCAAGTCAAGTTAAATAAACTGAATGTGAACAAGGCTACAGGCCCAGATGGCTTACACCCAAGAGTTCGTAAAGGACTCAGCTCAGTTATTTCTGTGCCCCATGCTTAAAGAGTACCTATCACCTCCACACAAACAAAAATTGAAAGTAGATGAAATCATAAGATTGTTCTCAAATACATGTCATTAGCAATCCAGAGGGATTCCCCCAGTTTTACAGGGGGCCAGGTTTTATTTTTACTTTGTAAGTCAGGAGATCCTTATCTAAAAGGAATGCTGCTGTGGGAGCTACCAACTGTGCAGGGGGAGCTGAGGGTATAGCTGCTTGTACAGGGTAATCTCTACATACAGTACAACAGGCACAGCACACTGAGGACATTGTGTGATGACAGGGTTTACCTGTTGCTTCAGTCTCCTCCTCCATAGCACACAGTCATCTATATTACACTGCTGCTGGTGTGCACAGGATGTAGACTTACACAGGCTGTTACTTTGACACAACTGTCAACACAGTGATCCATCAAGCTGTCATGTGCCGACTTGGCCCAACATCAGAGCTGTCTTAAGGGGCCAGCACTTTATTTAAAAACTGAACTACAGGTGAAATGCTTTGATTTCCCCAATGAAGCATATCTGGGAAAGTATTTGTATTTCTAGACTTTAGTTACTTCATGAGGTTTCCCTGGAGGTAATAGGTATTCTTTAACATTTAAAAATTGGCTGGTAACTGGTACAGTGCCAGGAGACTGAAGCAAGGTAAATGTAGTTCTTAACTTCAAAAAAAGTCTTTAGGTCTTGCTAAGGTAATTATAGCCCAGTAACTTTAACATCTTACCATCATCATTGCGGGAAAATTGTTTAACCGTGCTGTTCTGTTCAGTCAAAAATGACCGAATTTGAAATTTGATATTTTTTAAAATATTCATTATGCGGTTCTGAAACTTGTGGTTCATTGACTTTTCTTCATTTGAGGGGTTCTTACTAATAGCAGTTTTTATTTATTTTTTGTTTACTTTTTGCTCCACGTCTTTTTTTACACTTGTACTGTTCGGTCAAAAATGACCGATAGCCTTTTATACTAATCTCCAGCCATTTTTTGAAAGAAATAAAGGAGTTATAATCTCATTTTGGTCTATATAGTTCATCTACTACTATTTATCAATTTATCTAGGTCATTTTGGTCCATGCAGAGTTACACATACATACATTTTCAAATTATGATACTGTAGATGGATTCCTCTCCAGTATAGTTATGTGCTGTTCTTATAGAAATGGTTCAATTCAGTTGTCAACCTTTCACATGGCAAATGTGAATTATTTGTCTTAGCTGGTTCCTTGTATTAGCTGGTTCTATTATCTAATGATGACCTGAAAAGAGCACTAATAAATTCTGTCTGACAAAATGTGTTTTACTTTGGGATGCTAAAGGGGGTGTTTTAGCTTATCAGTAGACAAGTACAATACTATTCTATACAGTTACTTCACTTTCAATACAACTTGAGAGAACATAGAGAGAGAGCACACATGAGACAGCTCTGAAAACTCATCTTTACATATATGTAGCAGAAGAGGAACAGAGGAGAAGGACTTGCCAGCAGCTTCCTGCACACATAGAGGGAGGAAGGACCTGACCACAGAACCTGTAGGTCCTCAATACTATACCACTGTGTGGAGATCTACCTGACTACAGGAGGAGAAGGAGGGGGAAAGACTTAGAGCTGTAAGTGCTATTTCTATGAAATAGATCCAAATTGGAACAAAAATAAACTATATAAAAGAAGAATTTTTTTTAGAGGAGTTGGGAAATCACTGCTTTAGCCCATATATTGAACAAAGGAAAGTAACACACAGAGATGATGGAGCGGCAGCCATTGTCCACAGGATCCAACAGCATGCTGAAGAAAGTGAACCAAGGGCTTCCGCTAGCACTGCGACGATACCCACGGCATCCACCAGCAGTGCAACCAGCCTAAAACGTAAACGATGCACCTTCTGTCCAACATCAAGTAATCACAAATCAAATGTGATATGCTGCAAATGTGCAAAGTACTTATGCAAAAGACATGTAAATTATACTTGTGACAAATGCAAACAGTAAATTTAGCACCCTGAACCTTATTTCACATTTTATATAGAAAAAAACTAGACTTTTTATTTTTCTGCTTGTTTTTTTATAAATATATTTGCATACAGTTTGATGTTATTAGTTATAGTTTACAGTTTTATAAAGATTTTTTTTGTGCAAATGTGCAATATGCATGAATAAAGCAATAAAGCCATGTAACATTTTTTGACACAAAAAAAAGAAAAATTAAGTTTTTGATTTCATTTTTCATTTGTTTATGAACAACCATGTTCACATACAGTATAATAATGCAAAATAAATTCAAATAAAACACTTTAATTATTTAAAGATCCAGACTTTAATAGGCTTGGTCAAAAATGACCGGAACATTATATGTGTATAGTAGAACCGAACAGAACAGCAGGGTTAAGGGGCTTATAAGGAGCTATGTACAGGATTATGTGGCTGAATATATTATAAGTGATTGCCAGCATGGTTTTATTAAGGACAGAATTGTCAGACCAACCTGACCTGTTTTTATTAAGAGGTGAGTAGAAGTCTGGATAGTGGGGCTGCTGTGTATATACATTATTTTATTTTTAGACTTTGGAAAGGCATTTGACACTGTCCCTTATAAGCGCCAATCGGGTAAATTAAAGTGTATATGGCTAGAAATCATAGTGTGTAGCGGAGTATGATCCGATAACCAGTTTTCTATTGAGAGTGGTAGTAAATGATTCCTACTCTGAATGGTCCCCAGTTAAGAGTGGTGTACCCCAAGGCTCCGTACTGGGTCCTCTTTTATTCAATTTATCAATGATATAGTGGAGTGGATTAATACCAAAGTTTCTATTTTTGCAGATGATACCAAGCTATGTAGTGTAGCGCAATCTATGAAAAATTTTAATAAATTGCAAGCAGACTTGGACACAGTGAATGTGCATCCATTTGGCAAATGAGTTTCAATATGGATGAATGTAAAGTTATGCATTTTAATATGAATCATCTCAACACTATACAACAACCCAAAACGCCTGTTCGACACCTTCCACTCCCTCCTAAAGCCTAAAGCTCAGGCCCCAGTTACGGACCTCTCTGCTGAAGACCTGGCCACTCACTTCAAAGAGAAAATTGAAAATATCCGGCAAAACATATCTCAGTCCCCAAGTAATAACCATCCCATCCCCTCCCGCATGTCCTCTAATCGACTCTCAGCCCTTGACCTGATGACAGAGGAACAAGTTTCCAGGGTTCTCCTGTCGTCGTGCCCCACCACATGCTCTCCTGACCCCATTCCCTCACACCTCATCCAGTCTATTTTTCCAGCTGTCCTCTCTCACCTCACTACAATCTGTAACCTCTCTCTCTCCACTGGGATCTTTCCATATTCCTTCAAACACGCCATCATAACCCCTTTACTAAAAAAGCCCTCTCTGGACCCGCCCTGCACTGACAACTACCGACCAGTCTCTAATCTGCCCTTCATCTCTAAACTCCTGGAACGCTTGGTCTATTCTCGCCTAATCCGCTATCTCTCTACTAACTCTTTTTGATCCTCTACAATCAGGTTTCCGCACCCTACACTCCACAGAAACTGCCTTAGTTAAAGTCTCAAATGACCTCCTAACAGCAAAATCTCAGGTTAACTACTCGTTGCTGCTTCTTCTGGATCTCTCTGCAGCGTTTGACACTGTTGATCACCAACTTCTCCTCAGTATGCTCAGTGCCATTGGCCTCCAGGACACCGCTCTCGTTTGGTTCTCATCCTACCTCTCTGATCGCTCGTTCAGTGTCTCTTTTTTCAGATCTACCTCCTCTTCTCTACCTCTTGATGTTGGGGTTCCTCAGGGATCAGTTCTAGGTCCTCTCCTCTTTTCATTGTACACAGCCCCGATTGGACAAACCATCAGCAGATTTGGCTTCCAGTACCAGCTCCATGCTAATGACACCCAATTATACACCTCCTCCCGTGACATCAGTCCTACTCTCCTACAAAACACCAGTGACTGTCTGTCCGCTGTCTCTGACATTATGTCCTCTCTCCATCTGAAACTAAACCTCACTAAAACTGAACTTCTTGTCTTTCCGTCATCTAGTAACCAAACCCCCCCCCCCCCCCTGCTATTTCTGTATATGTTACCACCATTACCCCTAGGCAGAAGGCCCGCTGTCTGGGGATTATACTAGATTCTGATCTGACCTTCACCCCATATATCCAATCCCTTGCCCGCTCCTGTCACCTGCACTTCAAGAACATCTTCAGAATCCGTCCATTTCTCACTGTGGAAACAAGTACTCTCATTGTGGCCCTTATTTCTCGTCTTTACTACTGTAACTCCTTGCTAATCGGTCTCCCTCTGTGCAAACTCTCCCCTCTTCAATCTGTCCTGAATGCAGAAGCCAGGTTCATCTTTCTCTCCAGCCGCTATACAAATGCCTCTACCCTGTGCACCCACATTTAAAGTTTTTTGGAGGTGCTGAACCAAATATTGTGTGTTGTGTATTACAAATAGGGGGGACGGCTGCCTCCATCTTGGTTTTTAGCACTCCACCCATCTACACAGACTTTTTAATCAGTGCAGTGTATTTAGTAGTTGGTGCCTTCACATTCTGAAAGGTAGGTCTGGATGGACCACAGAGAAATATAGCTTTAGTGTAAACGTAGTGTAGGACCCACCTGCATTGAGGTCTCGTTGAGAGTCGAAGGTGGGCTTAAGCAATTTTGCGCAAAAGTGTGAACAAAGAACCTCATAAAACTTTCGTTTTTTTTAAAGCAGAAAGTTTTTTTTCAATGTATTCTATTTTTGTGTGCTGCTGTTATTGTTATGTGTATCTACCCTGTGTCAGTCACTGCACTGGTTGCCCATCCAGTACAGGATACAGTATAAACTCATCACTTTCACCCATAAAGCTCTCCACAACGCTGCACCCCCCTACATCACCTCCCTCGTCTTCGTCTACCACCCGACCCGCTCTCTCCGCTCTGCTGCTATCAGGTTACACTCATCAATCATCCGAACCTCCCATGCCCGTCTCCAAGATTTCACACGTGCGGCACCAGTTCTCTGGAATATGCTACCGCGGGCGATCAGGCACATTCACAACCCTCATAGTTTTAAGAGGGCCCTGAAAATACATCTTCTCGGTCTGGCCTACCAAGATCCCTAACTGCTATCACACACATCTGTCACTCCCTATACTAGGGCACTCACAGGCACTTATCTGTATATAGATGTACAGTCAGGGTGGCAGGTTCATCCACTTTTCATGTAAACCACCCCCTATTTATGAAACAAGGCTGAATCATTGTAAACTTGGCACTTCTCACCATTTGTTTCACCCATACACCCTAATAGATTGTAAGCTCTCGCGAGCAGGACCCTCACACCTTGTGTCTCATCTGTAAGTTTTTTTAATGTGTAGTGTCTGTATGTTTACCCTCGAATTTGTAAAGTGCTGCGAAATATGTTGGCGCTATATAAAGATTATTATTATTATTATGAATCATCTGCAGGTCTCATGTCCCAGCTGGTGAAGAACTGTGAGAATTACTTGTTGAGAAGGATCTGGTGTACTTGTAGATTATAGATAACAGAACAGTATGTAATGTCAATCAGATGCCTCTAAGGCTAGCAGGATATTGGTGTGTATTGAAATAGGCAAGGACTTGTGGGACAGAGAGGTGATATTGCCATGATATAAAGTATTGGTGCAGCCTCAATTGGAATATGCTGCTCAGTTCTGGTTTCCAGTTTATAGAAATTATGCACTGGAGTTAAAGGAAGTACAATGATGAGCAATCAAACTAATAAGAGGAAGCGAGCATCTTAGTTATAAGGAAAGGTTAAAAATTAAATGTATTTAGTCTTGAGAAAAGATGGCTCCAGTGATGGCTATCTGCTGGTGAAATTCACCAATACAATGTTTTTACAACCAAGCCCGAGACATGTTTATCTTCTAACAACAACGTGCCCAAAAAGACTATATAATCGGTTTTCCTAATTTGGCATAAAGGATTTATATTAATTTAACATATAAACAGCATTAGCATAGAAAACTGTTAACATTATAATTAAGATATTAAAGAACCCCCCTTAATGCAGATAAAACGTTATGTGATTGATTTTTAACAGTTTAACGCACAGAATGAATGAAAATTTTCAGTCTGCTTCCCTGAGAAAAGCTCAGTTCATCTGTTATGGTCTGAAGTCCAGAGACGAGCATGATTTATATACATTTTCTTCACAGACAGTCTTGTAATTACAGCTGCTCTAATTAAACTTGGTTCCATAGGGACTTCTCACTGATTTCTCCCTGCACAGCTGACTACCCTTTGATGTAGTATCATAAAGATTTTTTATTTTTTTTTACCTCTTTCAAGTGCAAGAAGAAATTCCCTATTTCTCTGAAGTTCTCTCATGAACTCTTCATTCTGAAGGAAAAGTGCAATCCTCTCATCTTGCAAATACTGCTTTAGCTTCCCCTCCTGGTCCATGGAGCCGTGCTCTTTTTTGGATTCTTCTTGCACTTTTGAAGGTGGTCCACGTTGGCAGCTCTGTTGGATAAGAAAGTCACTTTATTATTTAAAGCTGTAGCGTGAAGAAACTTGTTGACACAATGGGGAAAAAAAGGATTTTGAAACACTGCATGTTTTCCCACCTACAAAGAATGGAGAGGTCTGTAATTTTTAGGCCGTGTTTACACGGCTTATTCAAGCCGTAATTGCGGGACGGATCCCGCCCGCAATACGGCTTGATTAAGGGGCGGGGCTGGGGCGGGGGAGCTGCTCGCCGGCCCCATAGACAATTCATTATTTACAGCGCGTACGCGCCGTAAATAATGTGCATGTCACTTTCTCCTCCCGCGGCGGATTCACCGAGCGGGGAGGAGCGACAGAATCCACAGTTCTCATAGAGAACTGTGGATTCCCGTAATGACAGGGACGCAAATCCGGCGCCCAGTACGGCTCCAATCCGCGGCGAAATAAGCCGTGTGAACATGGCCTTATTGTACACTAACAGAGACCGAATCTTTAAAGAAAAAAAAAAAACATTCTATGATTTCTAAATAATTAATTTGCATTTTATCACATGAAATAAGTATTTCATACAACAGAAAAACTTAAAATTTTGTACAGGAACCTTTGTTTGCATTCACAGAGGTCAGACATTTCCTGTAGTTCATGACCAAGTTTGCACACACTGCAGCAGCGATCTTGGCCCACTCCCCCATACAGATCTTCTCCAGATTTTTGAGGTTTCAGGGATGTCACTGAGTTTACACGGAGTTTCAGCTCCAAAGATTTTCAATTGGGTTCAGGTCTGGAGACTGGCTAGGCCACTCCAGGACCTTGAAATGCTTCTTACAGAGCAACTCCTTAGTAGCCCTGGCTGTGTGTTTCAGGTCATTGTCATGCTGGAAGCCCCAGTCAGGACCCATCTTCAATGCTATTACTGAGAGAAGGAGGTTTTTGGGCAAAATCTTGCGATACATCCTCCCTGCAATACGGTGTAGTCGTCCTGTCCCCTTTGCAGAAAAGCACCCCCAAAGTATGATGCTTCCACCCCCATGCTTCAAAGTTGGGATGGTGTTCTTGTAGTTGTACTCATCCTTCTTCCTCCAAACAGTGATAGAAGTTGAGACCAAGATAGAACCTTTTGGTATTATCTGACCACATGACCTTCTCCCATGCGTCCTATGGTCAATGGCAAACTTCAAACAGGCCTGGACATGTGCTGAGGTAAGCAGGAGGACCTTGCGTGCCCTGCAAGATTTTAATTCATGACAGCATAGTGTATTACTAACAGTAATCTTTGAGACTGTGGTCCCATCTCTATTCAGGTCATTGACCAGGTCCTCCCATGTTGTTCTGGGCTGATTCCTGACCTCTCTCAGAATCATCCTTACCTAACAAGGTAAGATCTTGCATGAAGCCCTAGACCGAGAAAGACTGACAGTCATCTGGTGTTTCTTCCAGTTTCTAATATTTGGAGTGTGATTGACTGATTGACCGAGTGTGTGGACAGTTCAAAAAGGTGCAATTAATACAGGTAATGAGTGTAGAGGGCTAGGGCTTCTTATAGAAAAACAGATCTATGAAAGCCCAAAATCTTGCTGGTTGGTAGGTGACCAAATACTTATTTCATGCAATAAAATGCAAATTCATTATTTAAAAATCATACAATGATTTTCAGGATTTTTTTTCTACATTCTGTCTCTCATAGTTGAAGTGCACCTATGAAAAATTAGACCTCTCCATTCTTTGTAGTTTGGAAAACTTGCAAAAATCAACAGTGTAACAAATACTTATTTTCTCCACTTTATGTGAAATACATCATTACATTTTAGTTTATTAACAGAATTTTGCATTATGTATAGTTATTTGAGGGTGAAAAAAAGTAGACATATCAGATACTGACATTGTGTAAATCATATGGTAATCCTTCTGGCTGAGTGTCCAGTCATTCACCCTCAGAAACCTATTACCGTATTGCCCAAATTCTGATCTCTGGGCTCTTTTTGGCATCCTTCCTAAGGAATATGACACTTTTGTGTTACATAGCGGCGGCAGCAAGGAAGGCTGTTTTACAATGTGGGATTCAGAACAAAATACACAACACTTTTTTCAAATATGGACTACATTTATTATCCTCCTTCCCACACATATCCAAGTAAAATTTACAATGTGGTACCAAACAACCAACTCATTGAACATAACACTTGGACAACCAGGGTGATGCAGCATGACTACTGGTTCGCTCTGGGTGTGGTGGATGTCCGAGCCACGGGTGGATTTTCCCATGTTTTTTCTCCCTTCTCCTCCTTTCTCCTTCCCCTCTCCCCCTTCCAGTTATATGTTTAGCTTGTTTCTAGCATACCTACTCCTAAACATCATATCTGCCATGTGTAGAGCAAAGAATTATTTAGGAGCACATAAAGCACCTGCAGAAAATGCCCACATGTTCCTTGGAACGAATTTGTATACCTGTTAGATTGATTTCTATGGAACGTACGATTGTCTCTGCCTACTTGCTCTGTGAAATTTCATAATTTTTTATACGTATTCTTGTATCTGTCAGAATACTATGCTGATTCGTATATGGTTGTTTAACATGGCCTGTATGCCATTCTGTGTTGGAAAACTATTAATACTAGTAATAAAAAACACGTGTTAAAAAAAAATCATATGGTAATGATGGAACGGCTTTGTGTGTTCTGCTTTATTGGTCTTCTTGTACACACCCTTTTATGTGCTTAAAATTTTTGTGGAATAAAGGCTATGGCCCTTATTTCTTCAGACTCTCTCAGCAACCAATCACAGCTCCATTTTTATTTTTTAAAATGCTCTGGAAAAAAGAAATGCAAGTTTTGATTTGCTATTGGCAATAAAAACCATTTTCATGCTTGAGGCCTTATGAGAGTTCAAGACTTCTGGGTAACCAATTAGAACCCAACTTTTTCTCGACTGAGTAATCTGTATTGTAGGAGTTGATTTATCCCATGCAGACAAAAATGTATAAACTTTTGGGGCTAGGGAGGCAACAATTGCCTAGCCTAACTTTGTGTAGCTGTTACTTGTGAGAAAGTATCACAATCAAATTAAAGAAGCACTTCAGGAAAAACAGATACATAGTTAATGGGGTGGTGGAAAACTTTATATCCTGAATTATTTACAGCAAATTGGATATTTTTTTTTTTTTTTAAATCCTATTATTCGATTTTCCTAAAGAATAAATGCAAGTTAAAAAAAGAAACAATAAAGCAAGATATATTGAAATTTACAATTGTCATACAAAAACAGAACACTGACTGGTAACACAGTTACAGAGAATTGTTATCAAAATGTAGAGCCCTTTAGTTGCTCAGCAAGGGTAATTGTGGGCGAAATCCGTCCCCGCAATTACGCCGTGGATAAGCCGTGTGAACATAGCCATAGAACCTAACAAGCCCCACCCAATCTTCCTTGCTATCCCTTAATTTTTTTTCCCATGCTTTTCTAGTTTGTTTTTTCCTTTGTATTAAGTATGCTGTATGGTGTATCTAGAATAGCTTTCAATTCAGTGATGTTCTTACGTCCATCTTGCACTTAAGTACCAACAACATATTCCTCCAAGTACACTGATGGTAATTTCTCACATCAGCAAATCTACTCACAGCAGAAATGAAAACAAGCACACAGATTTAAAAAAAAACAAAAAAAAACAAAACACACACACCCCGAAATATGCCCAAAACTCATTGGACATATTTCAGATAAACAATAGTGACACCAGTGGAAGTTGTACCAACAGTATCGGGTCTGTGGCACTGGTATAGCCATATAAAGAACTGCCTTTTAGTCTCTGGTTTGAGGAGGTCTGGCTTCTAGCAAATACACAGCAAGTATTATACTGTGTTCTACTTCCATGGACTTCAGGCTAGTCTTTTCTTTTCTACAGGAAGGATTAAATGACTACAACACCATTGAATCCCAAACTGCCATGGGGACCACAGGTGGCCATAAGAAGCCTATCGGGCAGAGAAATATGTTGAGATACAGTCATACTGTAGGTAAACAGGTAGTTTCTATTCATTCATAGTCGTGCCACAATCCACTGACATAGGGTTACCCAATTCCCTCTTCTCTTCAGCACAAACAAACGTCTAGTGGATACATCTTAGCAACAATTCTTTCATTTATTAAGTATCAAAACAATAACCAACTAAAACCGTTACAGTAGGTTACTTGCATTTCCGTAGTAGAGCATATGTGGCCGACAGTCCTGATAAGTCCATCAGTAAAGTATGATGTCATGCCTCTCTCGGCATAGCGTCTCCAGTGTCTCTTGCTTGGAGCTAGCAAGTAGACAGGCGGGCATCTACCACGCACGCGCGCGACGTTTCGGGAGAATCCCTCCCCCTTTCTCAAGCACGCACCACGGACCTTCGTATCCTGTTTTTATACCACATGCCCAATGTCTCTGCACAAGGAGAACATCTTTGGCGGTATGTATGAACAGGGCTGCGCCAGAAGTTTAGCGTATTTTCAACCTGAAAAGCCTCCCATACGCCAGTATCAGGGGCATCACAGAGCGCATGCGGCACTTGGTAATGCCCCCGATACCGGGGGCGTGCAGGAGGCGGGGCTCACTAGAACTGTACGAAGCTATAGATTTATAGCTTTGCTACGGCAATTCGGCCCATTACTGGGAACATTTTAAACCACTTTAAAATGCTATACCTGAGCCAGAATGTCGTGTTAGCGCTAAAAACACCTAATTTAAACCCCTGTAGACTTTTCAAAATCAGGCCTTTCTATGCAAACCCCGCGGAAATTTGGCGTTTAAACACCAAATTTCATAATCCCGCCGCCCTTGCCCTTGTGCTTTACCATTTAACTATTTTGTGATAAAGTACATGTATCCCCTGTGCCTCTATACGGGTTTAATGGGGGACTTTGAAGTGGACATACTACTACCAGGACAGCTCAGGGATGTTACAGATGTAGCAGAACTAAAAAGAACAGATATTGCACTGGGATATCACGGCACCGAATGTTATCTCAACTTTTTCAATGCTTTTCAATGTCCTTTTTACAAATAAGAGCAGATAACACGAAAAACCATATCATCACGGTCAACTGTGTTTGCTAAAATTTTTTTATCAGCCCACCTCTTTTGGGTTTTATTTTTCTCGCCTAGGATCCTGACTGCCACCTACAGGTCTCTATGGCAAAGTGGGACATTGCAGGAAATGCACTTGTTAATAAACCCCTAATTTCTCCTGTGTTCTAAATGTGAGCGAATTCTAAAAACAAATGCATTTTTCTAGGCTTTTTAAAAAACTGCATGCATATTTTATAGAGGGTTTTTTTTTTAACCCACTACATTTTGCTGTATGCATTTTTGATGCAGTAAAAACAATGTGTAAACCCAGCCTTATGCTGTGGCTAATTTGCTAGTCTAGTTTGCAATACACCTTTTTTTCTAGGCACTTTAAAATTCAACACACAAATTAGATGTCTACCTTGGAGCATTCCAAATCTCTGAAAACAATGCTGTTGACAGTCACATGTATGAAGATCTAAGAGCAAAGCTTGGTCTCCAATTCCAATTTTCTAGTCATCAAACTCTGTCCAAAGCCAGTGCTAAATCAATATAAATACAGCAGTGTACTGCATTTGCAAAATTTTCCATTAATCCCTTATAAATGAGAGTTGCACATTTTTGGATTATCTAATATTCTGAACTTTGCGGTAAAAGAAAAATGTAATTGGCTATACCTGCTCAGTATTTAAAACTGGTAAATTATTGCAGTTCAGATAAAAAACCACACCAGACTACGTAATTAGAACTTTGGGTGGTGGGGTTTAAAAAGTAATTGCCATCCCCTCCCAAAAGCAAACATGTATTAATATTAGGCTACAAAAAAATGTAGGGTAAACCTAATTAAAAATCATCTTACTCATCATCTTAAATTATTTTACTCTTTCATAAAAAAAATCCAAAAACAAAAAAAAAACTTTCTAATAACCCCAAAAATATAAGTCTAGGCAATGCTAGTACTCCAATAGGAATATGGTTTTCATGCACATTTAGCATGTATGCCAGGAAATTCCGGACCTACATGCTAAACACGTTCATCTGGTAACATGAGACTAATAGAGGCTAAAGAAAAGTGTCCTTTTAGGGTCTATTCAATAAAGGTCAGTGTACTACAATATTAAAAAAAAAAAAAAGATATGGGTGATGAATGACAATGTATAGCATGCCATCAGAGGTATAACTTTAACATATTTGCTAAGCATAAGCCATAAAAGTGATGGGAACAGACATGAAGGCAGTAAAAAGATTACTCCTGCCAAACAAGGATTACCTGATCATGTTGCAACATGCAGTAAATTGATTAGAAAGATATATTTGGCCTTGTCATGTTACAATCAGTTATCACAAATTTGGCATTTGTTTCACAATTTTTTTTAGATTTAAAAATAAATTGGAGCTATAAATAGTACGCAGTACAGTGCTCATCTGAAGGGACAACTAGAAGAAACCTATAAAAGTCCTGTATTTTGCTGAACATATATAAGTAATAACACATTTTAATGTCACACTTCTAGGTTATCAGGACTTGAATTAACAAAAACTAAATTTGCAGCAGCAATACTTTTGTCCCCTTAAAGGGGTTTTGCCAGGACGTGCCTTATCTGCTAAGAATCAAATGTAAACAAGCCAAGGAGAGAGAGACAGAGAGAGAGACAGAGAGAGAGAGAGACAGAGAGTGAGACAGAGACAGAGAGAGAGAGAGACAGAGAGAGACAGAGACAGAGACAGAGAGAGAGAGAGAGAGAGAGAGAACAGAGCCGTGCATAAGGGATCGTGTGAAATGTTCACTCAAATAATCGAACTACAACCAGTGGATTCTGTATACAAAAGACAACACCTTTCTCCACAGCAGCTTGAAAGCTCCTTCATGTTCTCTGTCATCAGATAAAGCAGGGATCTACTCAGATAATCACACTACAACTAGTGAATTCTGTATACAAAACACAACATATTTCTACCCGGTGCCTTGAAAGCTTCTTCAGCTCCCTTTCATCAGATAAGAAGTGTTCTCTGAGCAAGCCCGGCCAGCAGCTCTTGTCACTCTGCCTGGTCGTAACTAATAGAAGCTTTTAAGTAACTAAGGGCAGGTAAGGCAGCGTGTAGCTCTCTCTGACTGCAATTTTTTATAATCACATATATTTAGAAAAGTGATTACCGTTACCGGGCCCTGGAACCTGAGGGGGCCCAAAGGCTCGTCTGCCACATAAGACAACACCAATATTATAAATGGCACATGGTAGGTGGGGTCCCTTTCATACATTTTGCAGTGAAGAATAGGAGCTTCAAAGTGGCCTCTGGCTAGAGTAGAAGTGTCCTATAAACTGTCCCAAGTCATTTACTTCATATCAAATTGCACTTTTTTTTTTTCTTTCACAGTGTGTGTATGCGCTCAAATGGAAACAGGGTCATTCATCTCTATACCACTACAAAAAGGGGCCCTGTTTTTACATACATTTTGTTTAGTTCCCCAACGTATATGTTAAAAGACAATACTCCTCCCACCCAGTCTTTTCTTATGACCACATAAAATATACCTTCCAAAAAGATATTGCATGTATTAATATTTTGTGATATTCAGCCACTGGTTTCATTTGGTCATTGTGTCTTATCCATTGTCCTATGGTGTGGAAGCAGCTGGTCAACAATCTTACAGTGACAGGTATTTTAGTAATATTGAGGTAAAGTAGGCATGGACCACTCATGGAAACATACAGGCCATATATAGCTTTTGTCCTCTCTTTTCCCATCATCTCTGGACCAGCAGCACTGTGGTCCCTCAAGAGTAATTAGTTCTGAGACTACCACTGTATGTTGAAACAAAAACTTCATGGAAAACTGGTAGTTGGTTTCAAAGCCCCAAAATGTCCACCCATCATAATGCAAAATGAAGATTAAAGAAAAGTAAGCCCATAACTAATATTCATAAAGCAAGTCCTTACATATAGTCAGAAAGTGATTTACAGCTTCCAGCAGCTCTATTTTGAAGCTTCTTTGGATCATGAACTTAGTCAGATAAAGAAGGAAATGGATCCACCCTTAATTGTGCCCAAAGGAGCAGCTCATCCTGGCACATGTGAAGGCGAGTGTCACAGGCGGATAGTGGATTGAGTTTTGGCATAAGGCCGTGCCAAGGAGCATAGTCTAAGGAGACCCTAGTCTTCAACCTTTAACTCCTTAAACAAGGGATCTTTGCAGCAGTAAGTCCCAGGCCGCTACCCCCAACATGGTCACCTGTGGTGAAGGCTGGCATTTAGCCGTGGTACAGAAGGGTCAGACAGAGATATTAGTCTGGTAACAAGCAAAGGGCAGGGCAGATGGGGAGAAGAGCCCCATTAAAAATCTACAGTAGACAGGGGATAGGTTTAGTAAAGTTGGGTGGAGCACACTGCCCCTTAAAATTGCCAACAGCGAGTGCACATGTGCCGTAGAAGGGAGCTGGCAGCAGAGGCAACATGCCAAGGGACAGGGGAAGGAAGATACCACCAGACGCAGCCACAAAAGTACAAGAGCCATACCCCAACTCCTGAAAGGCAATACAGGACATAAGGCACTACTAGAAAGTCAGCCAATCAGTAGATGCACTTCAATAATACAGATGTTTTACAACCAAAATGTAAATTGGCTGGATCTTCCAATCAAATGTGCTGCAGATTGGCAGTGCATGTGACACTGCATAGTTATCAACACTAAGAAGGACTTAAATTTCTGTAACTAAAGGAAGTAGTAGATTTGCTTAAATTAGCAAATGATCACTTTTATTTTCAAGCACTTAGCTCCAATTTATTACAGGTTGGAGGGGCATAAAGTCAGCACATGCCAGTTATCGCCACTTGTTGCAAACCAAGATGGACCGAATTCTAGAACTGAAAGACCTTGGTTTATCACTCCTGCAAACACGTACGTGTCTACGCCGAGTTGTCAGCACTGTTTAATGATGGCCATTCCAGTGGTTGGAAGAAAATTGATGAACTGGAATGATAGAAGAGGTGCATGGAGGTGAACCTCTGGATGGATGGCTTGTCTGATTGAAAAATGGTGAGTAGTAATCTATTCTATACTGCAAGTAAAAGTGGCCATCACATTCCAATCCTAGGGCAGAAAACTACATCAACACAAGCCATCAGAAGAAGTTTGCATGACAATCTGCTACTAGCCAGACACCCACTGTATTCAGGCCACTGCTGTCAAAGGCTAT
This sequence comes from Phyllomedusa bahiana, assembly GCA_025379985.1. Taxonomy (NCBI): domain Eukaryota; kingdom Metazoa; phylum Chordata; class Amphibia; order Anura; family Hylidae; genus Phyllomedusa; species Phyllomedusa bahiana. Next base: position 259,853 of record JAODAL010000539.1, on the reverse strand, counting down.
CATGATGCCCTACAGAATGGCAACGGAGGTCCATTCCCCTCCAGCGATGTGTTCCCCTCTTGTGAACACAAGGATCGCCAGAGATTGGTCTGGAGACCATATAGGCAACACGATGAAAAGGCATGAACAAGGCAACTTCACATCGGTCCTACTTCCGGTATTGTGGTGTGGGTTGGCATAACATATGGTAGCTAGACCCTTCTATGTTCATTTCAGGCACGCTAATTGCATGGCATTACATTGGAGGAATGGCCATACCACTGGCTCCATAACCAAATCAAAGTCTCTCAGGAACTATTTTTTAACAGGACACCGTCAGGCCGCTTGTTGCATAACACTACTATGAGCAGCCTGGGGCCTGAACATACTACCATGGCCTGCAGCATATCCCTATATGGGCTTAATTATAGCAGTACCAACCATGGAAGCTGTTATGGGGCCCACTAAAGTAGCAGAAAACCCTCATTAACTCCAAAAACATGGTACAATGTCCTTAACCTACCACTGCTGTGGGTTCTCCGATATACACTTATATTTATGTTTTTTAATTAATGCTACCTATGTGCTCTTATTTTTTGGGTCATTGGGTGTTGGGGCACGTCCCCTTTTTGCATGGGGCTCTTAACTGTACCCTTTTGTCAGGGAGCACATCTGGCACAATAATGGTTTTCAACTGCAAAGAGAGCTGCTAGCATCTAGTCCAGACATGCCCAACGACCTTAGACAATTAATAAACTCATTGATAGTGCCACAAACAGAAATACACACACTAACAATAATAATTTGTTTCCATTTTCTATGGCTTGCATATTATTAACATGCCTATTGATTCTGTGATTGCCATATTTCCAAGACTTCTTTTTGGTGTTCCAATTTCCATGTTAAGGTGGTTTCAAAATACAGTGTTCTAGGGAAGACCATTGTATGCTGAAAGTTTCCTAAGGAACTTGTAACTAGATGGTCTACCAATATTTATATCAGGAACATACCAAGTCATTTTATATGTGCATTGTGCTATAATGCTATTTAATATATCTACACATTTTGTGTGTGCACAAATACGCATTCTAAGTGTATATAGGTGTCGGAATATACAGTGGTGCTAGAAAATTTGTAAACCCTTCTGAATTTTCTATATTTCTGCATAAACCTATAACTACGGTAGATTTTCACCGTCCTAAAGGTAGATAAAGGGAACCCCATGAACAAAGTAGTCAAAAATATTAGACTTTGCCATTTATTTAAGGAAGCTGATTACTTTACCCAATTTTGGCATTAGATATTTTTCTGTCTTTTAATAGATCAGACTCTTACAGATTTTTTAACCATCAATTATGTTTTTTTTTTTATATATATAGTAAAAATGGCAAAAAGGGGAGTGTTTTGGACTTTTATTCTTCTATATTTTTACATTAAAAAAAAATAATTTTAAGTCCCCAAAGGTGTGATTCCTTTTACTGCAAAAATATGTTAAATAGAATATTACATCCTTCCACATGCAAAGTGTAATAGAAAAAGTAGCATGGAAGGCCTGAGGGTTTTTTTACCCAGGTCTCATTGCAACGGGTTGGGAACCCGCAACCATTGGTCATAAAAGTATTAAAGGCTGGGATCATAGTTATCTCCTGACCCGGCTGATGAAGCTGTGTGCCAATTGTAACTAATACACATAACAATAACAGCAGCAAAAAAAATGAATACTTTAAAAAAACTTTCGCTTAAAAAAAAAAACACGAAAGTTTTATGAGGTTCTTAGTTCACACTTTTTTCGCAAAATTGCTTAAACCCACCCTTTGACTTTAACAGACCTCAAAAGCAGGTGGCCCCCAACTTTTCACAACCTATATTTTCTGTTTTCCTCCCGACCTACCTTTTGAATGTAAGGGACCAGCAAATAAAAACAGCATGATTAAAAAGTCTACACAATCTTTTGTTAAAAAACAGTCTTTCGAAAAATTTATGTGGAAAACAGTTCTGATGTGGTAACTAGGTAGCTCAGACACCTCTGCAAATTGAATTTTCTGCAGCAATCATTTGATGTGCACAGGAATCAAGAGGGCAGAAAGTTAAAATATATGTTAGCCTCTTCCTGTTCCCCTTTATTCTCCCACTTTCACCTCACAAACTCAAGGATAGTCTGCTGACATTTCTTCTGTTTGTGGCAAAAACCATGCTGTGGAGGGGGTTTGCTAATCCTGATGAATTAGGACTGGTTTAAGATTTTACATCTTCAGCATACAGAGCAGGAGCATAGCTACAAGGGGTGCAGAGGTAACAGTTATAGTATGGCCCAAAAGCCCCTCTGCCACATAATACACCAATATTAAAACTGGCACAGGATGGGTGGGTGACCCTTTAAAGTCATGTGCCTGGTACTGATGATCTTATGGCAGAGAACTAAAAGCTGACAAGGTCCGGGGAGACAACCTCCTCTTTTGCTCTTTGCGCTCCTATACTTTTATGTAGGATTGCCTCTATAAACCATATTCTCTCTCATTTCTTCACTTCGTTACCCTCCATTTTGCCAGCAATATTCAGTCCCCATCCTCCATTTTCCTGTTTATCTCCTTGTTTGCACTTTAACAATGGCATTGATCATTTTTGTTACAATCTTATGTTAATGTGCTAGGTCTATATTGAATTCCTGTCTCTCTCTCTGTCATTCGTACTGCAATTTATTTACCTGACGGTGATATTATATTAGTTTCTACGGGAATTTACTGCCCTTCTACAGAAGATTCGATTATGATTTTTGTGTCTCTTTTTATTGCAAATGAATACATATTTCTTTGTTTTATATGATCTTTAACCAGATCTACTGTATTTCAGCTTACTTAAGTTGTATTGTTTCTTTTCTATTGTACTGCTTCTTCTTAATGAAGATTTTAAAAAATGAAAAAGACATTAATTGGGTGCCTGGCCAGCCATTAGTTGCACAAGTCTCCATGCAGATACAAAATGAGGGCCACAGAAGGGGTATTCCCATCTCACAAGATATGCCATGTGTCTGATAGGTGCAGGTCTCACTTTGAGGACCCAGGCCTATCTTTAAAACAGGGGTTCTACAATCTACCATTCTGCTTCATGCCACAGCTACAAAAGGTGGAAAAGCATGCACGGCATACTTTAACTTCTACGGTATTTCCAAACACAGCAAGTGGGATACAAACCTTTGAGATATTTATGGCATATCCTGTGGGGACGACCATTTTGAAGGCCATAATGAAACCAAAATGATATGAAGCATTAATGCACACATTTTAATATTTCAGAATTTTTGAGTGCCGGGTTTGGTTTTCTTCTTTAACCCTCAGAGAGTCTTAAGAGTGGCAGTACACACTACAAAGCAAAATGGAGAGACTAAAAACATTTCGAAAACCAAATTTAGAATGGTCGACTAAACCAGCATTATTCTCTCAGAAGTACATAAGGTAAGAGGGCAATTTAACATATAAAAATGGTTGTGCAGGATTTGAAAAAGAAAATGTCTGCTTTCGTTTTAAGTGTCATACCTGTCCATGGTTTGTTTCTGGTATTGCATCTAAGCTTGGCTGAATAAAAGACTAAGATGCAGAACTACAAAACAATCGTATCGATCAACAATGCCATGTAATAAAGGGCTGCCTCCAAGCCCAAAATAGGCTTCCATCAAAATGATCTATAGCAAAACTATTTTTCTTTTACTAATATCTATTTACTGGTCAGTCACTATGGAGGAAAGGAGCCATCTGCACAAGCTTCGCTACACATTCGTGCAGACGACTTCTCTCCGCCACATTGACTGACCTGTAAAAGGACAATACTTTGCTGAACCATGGGTAAATAATCCCAATAGGAGGATAAGCGTATTACAGGCTAAATATATGCACTGAAGCAAATACAGCCGTTTAAAGGGGTTGTCTCACTACATTGATTCATCTCACCTCAGTCCTGTTTTCTTGGTTTCACTTTGAATTCAGGGGCGTGTTTACTGGCTCCTACTAGGCTGCAGTAGAAGCCAGGTCTGTAGCTATAGCAACCAGTGCTGGCAGCCTATCAGGCGAGATCAATCAGGTCTGTAGCTATAGGGACCTAAGGAGCTAATGCAGCCCATACAAGAGGGGATATCTCAGAATAGGTAGGACACGGTTAATTAATACATTACAAAGTGACTTGTTTTTACAAGATCTTTAACATAAAAAGCAATCCTTGTAGTGAGACAACTCCTTTAAGCTTTGCACTATTTTGTATGCATTTTCAATATTAATAATAAAAAAACTGTTTTGCAATATATTGGCCATGTTATTTATTTTTTTTACTTAAGATGCAAAACCACATACAACCTGTAGACAGGTGTGGCACTGATTTGGGATAAAAGCGACCAAGTTTTTCTAATGCTAAAGAACCCATTATTTAATGCTCTCACCTGAACTCTATCCATTTGCTGGGGTAATATGCGGAGAAAATCATCAGGCAAATTTCCAAGTAGAGGAGGGTTCCAGTTCCTGCACAGTTTTGGTACCTGAGAGACACTGGCCGGCAACACGTCAGTCCTGATTTAAAATAAAAACAAAATTATTTTCTTACAATGAAGGCAAAAAAAAAAAATCACAGATTGCAACCAATCAACTTCAACAAGACACATAGCTCTGTATGATAAGCAGTGCCTTGCAGATTTTTAACTAACCCCTCAAAGCGGCAGCTAGCTTGACCTTCCTGACAAAGCCCTATTTTTGAAATCTGACATGAAACACTATGTGAGAATAACTTTTTGATACTTTTACCTATCCATGAGATTCAGACATTGTTTTAATTTTTACAAAGAATCCTGGAAAAAAAAAAAAAAAAAACACACCACTACACCCCAAATTTCATTCTGCAATTTCTTCCAAGTTCGGTAGTACCCTATATATGTAGTAATGGATGGCACTCCTTAGTTCTAGAAGTTTCCTGGGTGCTAGTCAATTGGTAGTTTACCAAAGTAGCTTTATATATGTGATATTGACAGCACTCCAATTCTGTTGCAAAATCATAGGGTCATTTATTGAGGGTTACAACATGCTCCAAAGAAGACAGAAGAAATTCTAATGGATCCAGGACACTACAGCTCCAGCCATTTTCCTCCTTATACTGGATCCCTGTGACATAGGTATGAGTAAGGTCACATGACCGAAACGTCACAACCTGAATGTCACATGTAACTGTCCTGTCCCTGGACTTAGCCCTATTATATGCTTTGGTCAAGAACCTCTTAGAATACCCTCTTTCTGTGAATCTGTTGGATAGATTTTGGCACTCTTCACCAAAAGACTCTAAAAAGTGTAACAATTCCTGCGCGCCCACTATATTACAGCTGCCCTTAAAAGTCTATGGAGAGTGGAGGGGCAGAAAGTGAAAGTAAAAGACTCACACAAGCAGCAGCATGGAGGACATTAAACAGTAAGAAGCAATATACAGGTGTGCTCAAAAGTTTACATACCCCGCCAGAATTTTTGCTTTCTTGGCCTTTTCTCAGAGAATATGAATGATATAACAGAAAAAAAATTTCCACTCATGGTAAGTGGTTGGGTGAAGTCACTTATTGTCAAACTACTGTGTTTTCTCTTTTTAAATCACAATGACAACCAAAAACATCCAAATGACTCCTCGAACATCAATGACCTCTTGTTGTTGATGAGGCTCTTTAATTTTCTCAGGTGGTAAAGCTGCCCATTCTGCTTGGCAAAAAGCCTCCAGTTCCTATAAATTCCTGGTCTGTCTTGCATGAACTGGGTGCTTCAGATCTCCTCACAGTGGCTCAATGATATTCAGGTTAGGAGACTGAGAAGGCCACTCCAGAACCTTAACTTTGTTCTGCTGTAGCCAATGACAGGTCGACTTGGCCTTGTGTTTTGGGTTGTTGTCATTTTGGAATGTCGAAGTACGTCCCATGTGCAGTTTCTGGGCTGATGAGTGCAAATTTGCCTTCAGTATTTGCGGATAACGTGCTGCATTAATCTTTTCTTCAACTTTGACCAAGCTTCCTGTGTCTTTGTAGCTCACACATCCCCAAAACATCAGCCATCCACCTCCGTGCTTTACAGTAGGAATGGTGTTCCTTTCATCATAGGCCTTGTTGACACCTCTCCAAATGTAACATTTATGGTTCGATTTTGGTCTCATCACTCCAAATTACTGTGTTTTAGATTGAGGCTTGTCTCTGTGCCACACCGCTAGTTTTCAGAGATTCCTGTATTTCAGCTGATGTGATTTGTGGGTTTTTCTTTGCATCCTGAACTATTTTCCTGACAGTTGTGGCCAATATTTTTGTTGGTCTACCTAACTGTGGTTTGGTTCTTACAGATCCCCTGATTTTCCATTTGTTAATCACAATTTGAACACTGCTGACTGACATGATCAATTCCATGGATATTTTTTGTATCCCCTTTCTGTTTTTTACAGTTCAACCTTTTCCCGCAGATCCGTTGACAATTCTTTTGCTTCCCCATGACTCACAATCCAGAACAGTCAGTGGCTGGATGAAAGATGCAAAAGTCTGTCTGGATCCCAGAAACTCACTCAGCTTTTATGCACACACCCTGATTACAAGCAAACAGGTCACAGGTGAGGCTAGCCATTCAAACCCATGTGTGTCAGCTTATGTGTATGTTATCAATCCAAAATCACCAGGGTATGTAAAACTTTTGATCAGGGTAATTTCAATGTTTTTGGTTGTCATTACGATCTAAAAAGAGAAAACACAGTAGTTTGACAATAAATAGCTTCACCCAACCACTGAACATGAGTGGGAAAAAAAAAGTTTGTGTGTTACCACTCATATTCTCTGAAAAAAGGCCAAGAAAGCAAAAATTCTTCCGGGGTATGTAAACTTTGAGCATTACTGTAACTATTAGTTCAGCTGTGAGGTGAAGTAAAACTCTCACTATTTAACCAGCATCATCTGTGTGTGTCAAGTCTATCTTTTACCCCTCCTTAGGCTACAAACACAGCATAGGACAAAACCTGTCAGAAAGTCGATGGCTTTTTGTCCGATGCACGATCTCAAATGAATGTACGGAAAACCGATGTAAAATCTGCCAGCAATTTGCATTTTGCCAACAAGCATTTAATCACTTTTCTAAATACATGTCCTTACAGTGCCTTGCGAAAGTATTCGGCCCCCTTGAACTTTTCGACCTTTTGCCACATTTCAGGCTTCAAACATAAAGATATAAAATTAAAATTTTTTTGTGAAGAATCAACAACAAGTGGGACAAAATTGTGAAGTGGAGCAAAATTTATTAGATATTTTAAACTTTTGTAAAAAAATAAAAAAAAATGAAAAGTGGGGGGGTGCAAAATTTTTTGGGCCCCCCCTTAAGTTAATACTTTGTAGCGCCAACCTTGGGTTGCGTTTTACAGCTGAAACCCGCTTGGGGTTTTTGTCTTACATTTTTGCACATCGAGAGACTAAAAATTCTTCCCCATTTTCCTTGGAAAACAGCCCGAGTCATTTGGGGGTTGGAGGAAGGTTTGTGAACAGGTTTTCAGCTTTTTTCCCAGATTCTCGTTTGGTATTCGGGTCTGGACTTTAAACTTGGCCATTCTAAAAAACCTATACTTATTTTGTGAACCATTCAAAGTAGATTTTGCTTTTGTTTGGGATCATTGTCTTTTTGGGGAAGAAAAAACTCCACCCATTAGGTTTTTGCAAAACCCCTAAGATTCTTTCCAAAATGGCCTTTTTTTTGGCCCACCCATTTTCCCCATAAATTTTAAAACCTTTTCCCTGCCCCTTGAAAAAAAAGCGGGCCCCAAACCATGATGCGGGCCACCCCATGTTTAAAGTGGGGGGGTGGTTCAGGGTGTTTGAGTTTGTGTTGCTTTTAGGGCCAAAAAATTCGTTTTGCTTTGGGGCCCAAAATTTGGGAATTTTGGGTTTTAACTAAACCAAAAGCCCTTTTACATGTTTGGTGTCCCCCAGGTGGCTTTTTTGGAAAATTTAAAAAAAAACCCTTTTTTTGGTTTATCTTTGAAAAAAATGGCTTTCTTTTGCCTTTTTCCCAATAAAGGCCAGTTTTAAGCAGTGTACGATGATTGTTGCCCCTAGGGAAAAAGATTCCCCCCCCTCACTGTAGATCTCTCAGTTACCCAGAGGGGTATGGGCATTTGGTGCATCTTGATCAGTCTTCCCCTTTTTTGAGATTAAAAGTTTAGGGGGGACGGCCAGGTCTTGGAAAGATTTCCCGGGGTTCCCCTGTTACCCCCCTTCATTTTCAATACATCGCCTTTGCCAGTGCCCCTTGGGATTTTTAAAAATTTTTGGGAAATCTTTTTGTACCCAAATTTCCCATTTTAAACTCTCCAAAATATACAAAAACCCTTTCCCGGGTGTTTCCCTTTGGGTTTTCCCTTTATCCCTCCTTTCTTTAAACAAAAACCCCCGGGGCTAAAACCCAAGGCAGGTGAAATTTTTTCGGAGATTTTAATTAACACACAGGTGGATTATTTTTAAATCAGTCATTTTGGGAAACAACATCATTGGTCATTCTAAAATCTCATTTTTAAACTTCTGGAATGGGTTTACCTGAACAAAAAGGGTAAAAGAGGAAAAATTTTTTACTTGCCCCAAATTTTCAGGGTTTTTTTTTTTTTTAAAAAGTTTAATATTTTTCCAAATAAATTTCGCCCCCCTTCAAAAATTTGTGTTCCCCTTGTTGATTTTACAAAAAAAATATTAAATTTTATCCCTTTTAAATTGTTTAAAGCCTGAAATGTGGCAAAGGTTAAAAAAAGTTGGGGGGGCCCTAAATATTTTAAACGGGCCCCTCTGGGTTTTGTGGGTGTAAAGTGTATGTAATGTATTTTACATACATACATGCCACACAAAAAGCACAACACCACAAAAATTTCTTGTGAAATTTGGTCTAATGAAAGTCAGTTTTCTGGGGTAAAAGTGTGAAACGAAATTTATTCTGGGGTAGGGTTTAAAATAAACCCTTTTTGGTACAGTGTGAAATGTAGAAATTTCGGGAAAAATAATTGTTTGTAGTCCTCGGGGGGAGGGGTTTGTAATGTAATTCTTTTCCCTGGGGTTTTTAGTTTTGTAATATAATACTTTTTTGGGGTTTTCAGTGAATTATATTATTTTGAGTACAATTGAATTCCCAATTTCTGGAGCAATTTAAAGTAATGAAATTTCTGGGCTTCCATGTGTAATATAATTAATTTCTGAGGGCACTAAAGTAAAGTCATTTTGGGGAAGGGAAAGAAAATTAAAAAAAATTTTTTGGGGTTTACAGTATGTGACATAAGTGTTTTCCCCAAAGGTTTTTAAGTGAAAAGGGCTTCTTTTATTTTCCCTCATTCTGTTGTGGGGGTTTACAAATTTGAATAATTTAGTAAAAAAAGGGGATTGGAGGGTAAAAAAATTTTTGCTGCATTGCGAATCTTTTTTTTTTTCCAAATGTAGAGGGAGGAAATAGTAGGGGGGGCTGGTTCGGTCTTTCCCGGGGGCTGTTTTTTAGTCCCAGCCGGCCCAAAAACTTCATTTTTTTTTTTTCAAACTGTAGTTTTAAAAGAAACAACCTTTAAAACAAAAATATTTCCCCATTTGATGCCCAAAAAAAAGCTTTAAAATTTTAAAAATTTAAAGATATATATAGATGATTATATTAGAATAGGTAAATCAAAAATATTTAAATTAAAATTTCTAAAAAACTTTTACAGTTTTAATTTTGAGGGAATGGGAAAAAACTTAGTTTCAAGAGAGCCATTTCAAAACCCTTACAGTTTAAAAAATTAAAATTTTTTTGGCTTCAGGCTCTGCCCAGACCCTCTCACAGCGCTCCCCTAGACCTCCTAGCTGGATTAGAGGAGGCCACTTAACTGCAGGGAGAAGGGAGATGAAAGGAGCGAAAAGGAAGGGAAAATTGGTCCCCCCACAAATTTTTTTGGAAACCCAAAGTTAAAACCTATCCCGGGAAAGGTAATAAAATTCAACCCCGGGGAAAAACCCCCTTTAAGTTTTTCCAAAAAACCCCAAACGGGAAATTTCCTTTTGGGGGTGACAAATCAAAGTACAAAGTAGAATATACTTAATTGAGCTGACCAACACTGCATTGCAACACACTGCTGCTTTATGATGCACAATTTTGGTTTGAAGTCCCTCTATCAAAGAGCCAATAAACAAGATAAGATTGCACAATATATCATGCAACTGCAGATTGAAAAACCATAGAGAAAAAGGGTGAAAGTAGAAAAAGGAGTAACTAAAAAGGAGCCATTGGATGAGAAATAGGCTAACAAGCAAAGGCGGACTACAAGAGTTGTTCCTAATATAGACATTTTCTTTTACATGTAATAAAAACGCTGATTAAGAGAAAAAAAAAAACACAGGAAAACATCAAATGAAGCAATATTTGTATTAAAAAAATACTAGCGTACAGTGTTGGCATTTGGAATTAAACAGAAATGTTTTATGAAGACTCAGAGCCTAATAGACATCGATGGTTAACAAGCATATATGTCTGTTTCTGTAGCTCTCATTCGTAAGGTATTACTGGTGCATGGATTTCTCTTTTGCATTTTTTTCTTCACATCATTCACATATTTTACATGATGCTTACTTACAATGAAACTACTCTACATAGCATGATAAAGATTCTTTCACGTCACCAGCATCTGAAACTTGAGATAAGCTGCGATGTCACCAATAGGTCTGTTCATTAATATGCTTTGCTTTTTTGTGCTGTATGTAATGCAATACAGTGGACCTTTCACTTAGCCCTTTGTGTGACCATTTTGATAAGTATATGTAAAGATGAAGCCTCATGAGTCGTAACACATTTAGAACAGGAGTGAACCGACTTGTGCCAATCAACATCACTTAAAAAGTTGTGCACCTCACGCCTACAAAGGGCATTACAACCATGACCAGATCTGAATCCTAGAACAATACAACTTTCCAACACCTACAGTTAAGTCCTTTTATTATTTAGCCCTACAAAAAATAGTTTTTAAAATGAAAATGAAGTCCAGACCCCAGCTTACATTTGAGGGGATCCACATTAACCCCTTTAAGGGGCCCCGCCTTTTTTGACCTTCCCGACACACCCCTATTTTTAAAATCTGAATGTGTCAATTTATGTAAAATAACTTTTTGCACTTTTACCTATCCATGTGTTATTCAAGATTGTTTGTCCCTCTACGGGTGACACATTGTGCTTAAGTTAGGTAAGAGGAAAAGGATTTTACACATCCCCATAAAATCTCTCAGATTTTCGTGAAAAATAACAAGAATTTCATGAAATTTTGGGAAATTTTTATGCATTTTGTAAAGTGCAAAATAGTCTGCGTGCAAGACAGAGTAAATTATTCACCATCAAAATTAGTTTATAACAAACACAGAGCATGGTAGTCCAATTATGTCCACTATAGGTTGGCGCATCATTTTATAATAGTCTTTTAGGTTTTTATTTTACTATATAAGAGTGCTTAGAAATTTAGTAGTAAATTATCCTCACATTTTTCAAGAAAATTAGCAAAAAACCATATATTTTATATATAGGGTACCACTCCAGTTCGACGTGGTGCTTTGATGGCCTCAAGTTAGATACCACACCCATTAAGTGCAGCCAACTTGGAAACTAAACCCTCTAAACGTAAATAACAACACAATTTAGGTAAGGTTTGTATAATCCCTTAGTGACAATTCAGATATTTACACAGAGAATTAAAGTCATAAGTGGAGAGAGAAGAACTTCAAAATTTTCACTTTTTTTTTTTTGCAGATTTTCAATATTTATTCCAATCATTCAGCTGGAATAAGAAAGACGGTAAATGTGACTAGGTAAATGCAAACTTAATATCAAATTCCCCCGGTCTGCCTTTTGATAGAGATAACCCAATGAGTGTGGCCCCTAGTGCATTATTATGGTCTAAAACATTAATCCCCAGACTCGTAGGAGCACACCCATACGATATAATCCTCTGGGGTCTCAATATCAATAACGATTTATTTATTGCGCCCATTTAAGTTTGTGGGACACCCTACTAGCAAAAAAACACCTTTAATAAAAATCCAACCCCTAAATAGACCGCATAATTGGAAAACAACAACCCCTTAAAGGGAAGATATCTCAGGTGCATTGGAGTATATAGAGACCCCACATGTGATTCACAATTTTTTAGCATAAAGCCTGTGAAAATTAAAAAGAAAATTTTCCAAAATCGGCAATTAAATCTAAAAATTTTCATATATACAAGGAACCAGGAAAAAAACCCTAAAACTTTGTTAAGCATTCTTCAAGATCGCAATACCCTATCATGTGGTGAAAACTGCTGTTCTGGGCGCATAGCCAGGCTATAAGGGAGGGAGCGCTATTTGGCTTTTGTAACACATATATTGTGGGGCCAATGTACCGCATTTGCAAAGCCCCCAAGTAGCAAGAACAGAGAAAACCTTCCCAAAGTCAACACCCATTTTGGATTCAACACCCATCATTCGCAGTGATCTCATCTAGGGATGTAGTTCTGCCATTTTATGTCACTCAGTGGGTGTATCCAAAGTAGTTATTTTAAGCATATGGCAATGAAAATGGGGGGAAAATCACAGTTCGTTCATTGTTTTTTGAGCTTCAAATTTTACAGCATTCGCCATGCAGTAATAAATTATAGTTATTAACTTTACTATGGGGTCGTATCAATTACGAATGATATAGTTTTTATCTATTTTTTTCTGTTTATATTACTTTTACAACCGTAAAATCCGTCTATAAAATAATTGCGTTTTTAAGTTGTCCTAATTCTGACAGCCAAACTTTTTATTTTGCTGTGATCAGAGCTGTGTATGGCTTGTATTTTGCGGGATGAGTTGAAGTTTTTAGTTAATTGGTACCAATAAGGTGTGGCATAGAAGCAATGTTTTCACTTATATTAAGTTTTTGTGAGATGTTTTGAACAAAATACAGCAATCTTGGTAGAGTTTTTTATTTTTATTTTTAATAGCGTTCCCACTGTACGGTATATATGACAATGGTGCTTTACTCAGGCAGGTCAGTACGATTACACCGATACCCAATTTGTATATTGTTTTTATGTATTACTGCTTTTATACAATAAAAAACTTGTATTCACAACCAGGAAAGAACACGTTTTTGCATCGCCTCGTCCTGGGAGAGCAAAACTTTTAAATTTTCTGTGCGTGGATCTGTGTAGGGATCTTGTTTTTTTGCGAGATGAGTTGATGTTTTTATTAGTATCATTTTTGGGGGGGACAAGGATTGTTTGATCGCTTTTAAATCCATTTTTTGGAGGCAGGGTGAAGAAAATACTGCATCCTAGTAGAGTGTTATTTTTATTTTTTAACAGGGCTCACCAGTGCAGTATTCCGTTATAATATATCTTTTACTTCTTTTGGGTCGCTACTATTATGGCGATACCCAATTTTATATAATTTTTTTTTTTATGTAGAAGCACTTTAAAAAAAAAAAAAGAAAAGTGTTTTTAGTGTGGTAAAAACAATATTTATGCATCGCTATCTTCTGAGAGCTATACATTTTTTATTTTACCATAGAAATACCGAGCTGTATAGAAGGACTTTTTTTGCAGGACTGAACTGACGTTTTAATTGGTACAAACTTTTTATGTGCTGCGGGATGAACAATAATCTTAATTCTGTTATTGGTTTTTTTTTGTATTTTTTACTGCGTTTCACCGCGGATTTAATTACATGACAGAATTTATAGGGCAGGTCGTTACGCAACGCGTTCGATACCAAATATGGTACTCTATTTATTTTTTTTAATCTTTTTGTGCGAATGCGATTGTACGCGGGGGAAAAAAAGGGCGGTGTACGTATTTTGATTTATTTTTTCCGTGTTTGTGTTTATACTTGTTTTTCACTTTTTTTTTACTTTTTTTCACGTAAATTTTTTTACATTTCCCCATAGGGGATTTGAATTAGAGATATCTTAGATCTCTCAATTTCAATAGGAAACATACATAAGCTTGTTGCTATGACTGGATCCTATGGTAACTGTCAGTCACGATAGGAATCTAGTACTAGCTTGTGTTTGCAATGACTGGTTCCTATTTAGAACTGTCAGTCACGAGTCTGTACATGCCACAGTGGCACTGCCGGATCGTGACGTCACCGACAACCCGGAAGGCATTCTTCTGCCTTCCGTAGCTGTCATGTAGGAAGGCAGACTGCACTGGATCGGCGAATCCGTGCAACGTGCTGCCACCAGTCAAGACGCAGGAGGACGATTCTCCTCCTGCGTCTCTCTTAGTTATTGCGCACATCGTCCAGCGAATTATTAATGAGTTAACCCCCCCCCCCCCACCCCCGCAGCGATCCTGGGTCGGGGCCGACGCTGCGGGATGTGGGATGTCAGCTGTAAAGGCCACAAGTTGATTTGAGGTAGGGTGCTTTCACAAAGCGCAGTTTTGGTGCAGTTTTAAGCTTCTTTCACTTACCTAAACTATTTGGAAAGTGAGTAATCAGTTAGTGGTGCTGTATATCCACAAGACTTCATACAGCAGTAATAGGAATACTTTAAACTACCTCTCTTAATTTAGACAACTGAAAGAAGCTTGCTGGTAATAGAGACAGTTTAATTGGAGCGCAGTTAAAACTGCACCAAAACTGCACCATGTGAAAGCACCCTTATGGTGCTTGCATTTGTAAGATACTGCTGTGAAGAAAAAATATGGCCAAAAGAGCTCTCCGTGCAGGTGAAACAAGCCATCCTTACGCTGCGAAAACAGAAAAAAACCCATCCGAGAAATTGTACAATATTAGCAGTGGCAAAATAAACAGTTTGGTAAATCCTGAGAAAGAAAGCACTGGTAAACTCAATGCAAAAAGAGCTGACCCCCACGGAACACAACACTGATGGATGATCGCAGAATAATTTCCATGGTGAAGAGAAAGCCCTTCACAACACCAACCAAGTGAACAACACTCTTGGGGATGTAGGTGTATCTATATCCAAATCTACCATACAGAGAGGACTGCATGAAAGTAAATACAGAGGGTTCAACTGCATGGTGCTAGCCACTCATAAGCCTGAAGAATAAAAGGGCTAGATTGTGCTGGCTTTTTAGATGTGTTGTTTTTTTTTTTTTTTTTTTTTTTTTTTTAGCAAAGTCCAGTTCTGGACAGAAGCATGGTGATGATTATTAATGATGGTGACAAGCGTCATTGTCTGGGGCTACAACCCGGCTGCCGGCTGTGGGGAGCTAGTGTTCATTGAGGGTACCATGAATGCCAATATGTACTGTGACATACTAAAGCAAAGCAAGAGCCCCTGGACTGTAGAGCCAGCATGTCTCCAGACCTAAACCCTATTGAGCATCTGTGGGGCATCCTCAAAATGGAATGTGAAGGAGCACAAGGTCTCTAACATCCACCAGCTTTGTGATGTCGTCATAGAGGAGTGGAAGATGAGTCCAGTGGCGAGCTTTAAGTTCTAATGAATTCCATAGCCAACAGAGTTAAGGCAGTGCTGGAAAATAAATAGTGGAGGCCACACAAAATATTGAGACTCTAGGCACAATTTGTCCATTTTCACTTAGAGGTGAACTCACTTTTGTTGCCAGTGGTTTAGCTATTGATGGCTGTGTGTTGAGTTATTTTGAGGGCACACAAAAATTACACTGTTACACAAGCTGTACACGGACTACTCTACATTGTATCAAAGTTTCATAGCTTTCCTGTTGTCCCAAGAAAATATATTACAAGGTTTAAAAAAACGTGATGGGTGTACACACTTTCGTGAGATGCTGTATATATGCATGCAAGTTAGAGACTGTTTTCTCGTGAAAGATTTAAGCTTTAAGTTGGTAAATTTTGGTCTATACAATCCATGTTTATTTGTGAAAATATCAAAATGTTATGAAAATTTGGAAACATTTTCAAACTTCAAAAATGACTGTGTAAGACAGTTATACCACAGAAACTAGCATCTACCATATGTCTACTTAAGGTCTGCATTTTTTTTTAAATGTCTCATTTATTTAAGACATTAGGGGGCTAGCAAACTTTCTTGAAAATGTGAAATATTGCTACTAAAATGTATAAAAAATTTTTGGGGGGGACCCGTTCAGTTCTGATGTAGCTTTTAGGGGCCTGTATATTTTACACCCCTATAAAGGACACCATCTAAGACACTTCACCACTTAAAGTATTCAAAGCAGCATTTAAAAAGTCTGTTAGCCCTCTAGTTGTTTACAGCAATTGAAGCAAAGTGGAGGTGAAATTTCAAAAGGTTACTTTATTTGCATATTTTTAAATTTACTTTTTCCACAGTTTTAGTTTGTTTTTTTTTACTCCTGATCGTGGCTACAATACGTAGCAGTACAGGACTGTACTGCTATACACTGAACATCAGTCATAATTCCAAGCAGTGCCCCCAAGCACAGCCAGGCGCTGTGATGTCACAGACAACCCGCAGCCTTTTACAGGCTTCCGAGCGATCATAGAAACCATCGGCACCCCATGTCAAGCCCCCTCCCTATGTCTTTTCCTTAAATGCGCAGTAGCAATTGTTACCGGTGTAAACTCCAGTCTCCGACAATAGCGCACGGCCACAGATGTAATATGCAGCTGGTTCCCTGAGCCAATCGTGCAGGCTCTAGGCACCTAACTAGCAACAATAGGCAGTTAGAAGGGCTCAAAACCACTGACAGTCTTTAAAGGGATTTCTCCACCTAAAAATAGATGTAAATGGGGCCAGAATGGGCACAAAAAAAAATATATATATATTATATTATAGTATATATATTCCCCTAGTTCACACTGCTGCCGCTCCGGAGCTCCAGTCCTCTTCCCTTCCGAGTCCTCGTCCTGGCATGCAAGGGAGGCTCATGCTCCATACTATGTAAAGGTTCTCCTCTATGTCAGGGAGAGAATTTAGAAGTGAAGAGGAGCAGATCACCAGGGAGCTTCGTAGCCACAGTAGCAGGGGACATGGAGGTAAGAATAAATTTTTTGTCTTTTATTGCCCATGCAATTGGACAACCCCTTTAAGTTTAATATGTGACAGTATGAAGCTCTAGTGTTTTCGGCCATGTTAGTTATCATCTGGAGCCGTGTGTAAAGTCCCGACTCAGACTCCTCAATTTCCCAAACCTCCGACTTCCTCATACATGGCGCATGTTTAAGTGATAACTTAATTGTAGTAAAATGGTAACATCAGGCTGTTTATCACCTTATGATACAATAATAAAGCTATTTAGATAGAACAGACACTGATAAGCAAAAGGGTAACAATGTTTTGATCTTTTGAACACCTCTGGGTGGAGTTTTAGAAAAAGCTGTATTTGTATCCAAGTCCAGTCTGCACCAACATCGGGAATATGTAGAAGAGACCTGGGATCAGATTTTGGTCAAGATATGCTTGAATCTGATTCAGAGCCCAGAAGGATGCAGGCAGGAGTGAAAACCAAAAGGTGGATTTCCCACATACTAACACAAGAATAAAAATTAACATTTTGATTTTTAGGAGCAAAACAGTAACAGTGCAGTTACAGGAAAGAATCTGCAGAACTAAGCTGATGATAAATACTTGCAAGTCAATTTTATGTATAAGATAGTTAAGATGACTGTATATTAAATTACATTATCCTAATGTACTAATCTTTTGTGGATGGTGAGATATGGAGCCTGAAAGTCACAAGTTCTAATCATTGTTTCCATTTTGCTTGTCTGTGTAAAATATATTTATTGGATACGACTTTGGAACACAAAAAAATTGTAAATATGCAAAACACTGCGGGAACATTTGTGGAGTCTCTGAATTTGTTCTGAGGAATAGTATTGCCTCCATCAGATCCTGCATAGATGACCACACATCTGATCTCATTTCCAGGCTAGAGAACGGCCTCTCTATACTAACTTGGGTTGGTGGCAAAGCGGTGACCACAGGGGCAACATCTCTAACAATGTCAGGGTATAAAGAAATTGCCTCAGCCACAGTCAGTTTAGATGAATGGTTTAACTCTTATACTTCTTTGAAAGCAGGTGAAAAATTTTGCTGAACTCTGTTTGCCATGGGAGCGGAATCTTCTCCCCTGGGGCAGCGCTTTGCCTGCTCCATGTCATCAATTACACTCCTCATGTGATAAGGCTGAAGGTATGGGAGCAGTAGCACTGGCCGGACCCAATGCCTCTTGCTCTTTGCAC
Organism: Phyllomedusa bahiana; assembly: GCA_025379985.1. NCBI lineage: Eukaryota > Metazoa > Chordata > Amphibia > Anura > Hylidae > Phyllomedusa > Phyllomedusa bahiana. Next base: position 241,705 of record JAODAL010000539.1, on the reverse strand, counting down.
TGCATCGAACTAACTGGACCAACTTATTATATATTTTGGGAGTCAGTCCATTTTATGATGACTCCGACTACTGCAAAATAGGCACCGACTCAGACTCCACGACTCCGACTCCACAGCCCTGGTTACTACTGTTAACACTACTGCTATTACAATGCCATTACCGTGAATATCACCTCTCATGTAACTATTGCTAAGGTATTGCCCTCACCACAAACACTACCATGTACTCTACTTAAGCACGATGTATAGGTGTAGAGAACCCTTGATATAATGAAATGAAGTTCTGGGTATACCAATACAATTTAAACCAAAACAACTACAGGTATAACACCTAGAATAAAGATACATAAACATAACTTTTAATAAAAATAAATAAGAATTGAGAAAGAAAACGAAAAGACACCCTCAAATATACCCTATCCAAAGACCTGTCTGCCTCAAAAATGGGGAAATCGCCCCAATAAGGGCGCCCCCACACTGGAACCTAAACTAACCCTGTCCCTAGCTACATCTAAATTAAAAAAAGAAAAACACATATAAAACAATTGGAGTGCACAAAAAAAAAAATTGCTGTGATAAATAACAATAACAACAGACAATATACGTTTGATGTTCAATAATACTATGAATTGATGATGCGTCATAGGAAGATGATCAATAACGCATAAATATTCCAATATCCAACGCGTTTCCCCCCTAGATACTGGGGTTCATCAGGGAAAAATTGCAGTTGATAACAACAATACGGAACATCTAAGGAAAAATCAACAAGATGTATGCAATAAATATAACTCACGTCCCTTAATGATGGAAAACAGGGCTGGTAAGTTAGGGGACGGGGTCCGGGATAAGTCATGTACAGATCCCCGCTATCTGATTACTGAGACAGGTCCAAGCAGTAACAAATTCAGTGAATCACAAGCCACATATATAGCAAGGCAAATTAGACCCAATTAGTATCAGCCATTAGCACCTTTGACTACCACAGAGCCCTGTATGTAAACGCCCAAAAAAAAAATAGTATCTTATAGGATTCTTAGTTTGGATCTTTTATATGGTTTATCACAAATATACAACTGTTTAGTTGCATACAAATATTTTGCTCTATAGGCTCCGCTTTTTATAATTATAAAATACTGCTTATCGCCTTCATTGCCATGTTGTATGTTTATTTTTTTGTTATTCAAGCCTCGGCTCTGTCTGCGATATTGCAGTCATTATATGTGCCGTCGGCGCTGCTGAGAATGCGCCGGGTGACAGCGGCATTGCATCCTGGTCTATGTAGTTTATTTAACTGTTTGTTTTTCCCTCCCCGCTATCTGCACATGCACGAGGCATTTTCCGGTATTGCATGCCGGACCTTGTAGTTCTAACACCTTTGTAACATGTGTTTTTTTTGTTTTTTTTTTGGGCGTTTGCATACAGGGCTCTGTGGTAGTCAAAGGTGCTAATGGCTGATACTAATTGGGTCTAATTTGCCTTGCTATATATGTGGCTTGTGATTCACTGAATTTGTTACTGCTTGGACCTGTCTCAGTAATCAGATAGCGGGGATCTGTACATGACTTATCCTGGACCCCGTCCTCTATCTTACCAGCCCTGTTTTCCATCATTAAGGGACGTGGGGTTATATTTATTGCATACATCTTGTTGATTTTTCCTTAGATGTTCCGTATTGTTGTTATCAACTGCAATTTTTCCCTGATGAACCCCAGTATCTAGGGGGAAACGCGTTGGAATATTGGAATATTTATGCGTTATTGATCATCTTCCTATGACGCATCATCAATTCATAGTATTATTGAACATCAAACGTATATTGTCTGTTGTATTGTTATTTATCACAGCACTTTTTTTGTTTGTGCACTCCATTTGTGGTATATGTGTTTTTCTTTTTTTCATTTAGATGTAGCTAGGGACAGGGTTAGTTTAGGTTCCAGTGTGGGGGCGCCCTTATTGGGGCGATTTCCCCATTTTTGAGGCAGACAGGTCTTTGATAGGGTATATTTGAGGGTGTCTTTTCGTTTTCTTTCTCAATTCTTATTTATTTTTATTAAAAGTTATGTTTTATGTATCTTTATTCTAGGTGTTATACCTGTAGTTGTTTTGGTTTAAGGTATTGCCCTCACCAGCACAACTTCTATTACTATACCATAAGAACTAAAGGTTACCAGTTTTCTGATGCCACTACTGTTAACACTACCACTAATGCCTTATTACCACTGCTAATACTACGGCACCAAAGTTATTACTGCTAAAATTTCTATACATAACTTGGAATGAAACTTTTAAGGAAGGCATTTACAAGAATATATTATTAGCAAAACTTGTTAGCCCTGTGCAGAGTTTTGCTGGTGACAAGGAGAATGTGCCTTAGCACAAGGTCACCACTGTTCTGCTGCCTGGTGATTTCAACAGATTGGAATGCAGAGATTTAATTACAAAGTAAATAGGAGCGCTTCTTAAACTTTCCACCAGGTGGCGGGATGTGTGCACTGAGTGCTGGATCTCCATGGATGATGTTCATCATGATGAGGACAGCCAGAGAGGCTGCTGTTCTATTGCACTTTAAGTTACAGTGTCCATGCACATTTGTCTGGCTCTCAGATTGCTAGCGCCTATGACGAACCTGTACTGTTATTGCAGGGAATGACCAACAAAAAGGTTAAACAATGCCCTAATCCAAATGAAGCCAGGAAATCAGAATTGCTTCCTTTCATAAGATTTAACAGCAAATGACCCATTTTGCACAGTGGGACACATTAGCTTTTTATAGGTTATCATACATGTGGTCTACCAGAATCACTAACTTCCAGTAAGTAGTATAATGTTGTACCGGGTTAGCCATAGAAAGTAGTAGAAGAGTAGTCAACACCATGTCTGAGAGCTAGTCCTCTCGAAAGCTCACTATCAAATATACTCAGTTAGCCTCTAAAAGGTATCGCCTGATTTCTTCACTCTTCTAACTTCCAGTAAGCGGTCCGTGGCATACCTAACTGTCTGGCGGGCCCCTGGATGAATAATGGTAAGGTGACTCATGAGGCAGACAAGTCTTACGAGCAGTGATACAAAAAGTGATGACTGTTATTGGCATAGACAATCCATTACTATTAACATGTTGTGAACGTAGATGTAAGTTTGTTCATGGATTCACAGGAGACAGGGACCAAGGTGGTTTATGTCTGCACTCTATACTCGTCTCATTACATCAAAATTGACAAAACAGATAAATGGATACAACCGATCCCCACACAGCCTGAAGAACAGTGGTCAGCAGCTATGGAGTCTCTTTTCTTGTGCTAATAAAAACGAGTACAGCTGATAATTCACCAGTGTTACTTGACATCAGCAAAGTCACAGAAAATGGGTAGATTACCCAATAATTCCTGCCATAAGGCATATTAGTACACACATATTTTATATATATATATATATTTTTTTTTTTTTTTTTACACACATACTATATGTGTATAATATATATATATATATATATATATATATATATATATATATATACACACACACACACATATATATATATATACACAAATAAATATATATATATTTTTTTTTTTTTTTTTTTTTACACACATACTATATGTGTGTATTTTTATTATTATTATTATTATTATTATTAAGTATTTTAAAGCGCCATTGATTCCAGGGCGCTGTACATTCAAGGGGGTTACATACATAACATAAGTCAAACGTGTACAGTGATAAGTGATTAATGACAATTGGCACGACAGAGGGAGAGAGGACCCTATCCGCAAGGGCTTACGATCTACAAGGAGGGGGAAAGAGACAGGAAGTGAGGGGCAGACATGTTTGAGGAGGAAGTAGTGACAGCAAGGTTAGTGTAGGTTATAGGCAAGAATGAAGAAATGGGTTTTCAGGTTGCTTTTGAAGCTGGTGAAAGTGGAGGAGAGTCTGAGGTGTTGGGGCAGTGAGTTCCAGAGTGTGGGGGAAGCACGGGAGAAGTCTTGGGGTTGTGTGAGGAGCTGATAAGGGGGAGCAGAGGAGAAGGTCCTGAGAGGAGCGGAGATTGCGTGAGGGGAGATATTTGGAAATTAGGGCAGAGATGTATGGAGGGGAGAGGTCATGGAGAGCCTTGTAGGTGAGGGTTAGTAGCTTGAAATGAATTCGCTGGGCAATGGGAAGCCAGTGAACGGAGTGCATAGAGGGGAAGATACCACTGCGGTGCAGAGAGCGAGCGCTCCCTGCGCCGCAGTGGACTCCGGACGGCCGCAAGCTGACTCGCGGCCGTCCGGAGTTTCCGGCACAGCAGCGTGTGTCATCATGCTGCGTGCGCGGCCTGAAGACATCACCCGCCTGTGCCGAGAAGACCGAGGACAGCGCGCGGGAGGCCGGAGCAGCGAGGAGGCGGAGTGGTGAGGGAGACGGAGCGGCGAGGGAGTCAAGTAAGTGTTTGTTTGTTTTTTTTATTACCAGCCTATACCTAACTATACCTAGCCTATACCTGCCTATTACCTGCCTAAACCTGACTATACCTATCCTATACCTGCCTATTACCAGCCTATACCTAGCCTATACCCTACCTATACCCGGCCTATACCTGTCTATACCCAGCCTATACCCTACCTATTAGAACATATACCTGCCTATAACCTGCCTATTACCTGCCTATAAGGACATATAACTGCCTATGGGGGACATAAACCTGCCTATAACTGCCTGTGGGGGACATAAACCTGCCTATAACTGCCTGTGGGGGACATATACCTGCCTATAACTGCCTGTGGGGGACATATACCTGCCTATAACTGCCTGTGGGGGACATATACCTGCCTATACCTGCCTATGGGGGACATTAACCTGCCTATGTAATTTTATTGGTATCCATTTTTATTTTTGATATTTACCAGTAGCCGCTGCATTTTCCACCCTAGGCTTATACTCGAGTCAATAAGCTTTCCCGGTTTTTGTGGCAAAAGTAAGTACCTCGGCTTATACTCGAGTATATATATATATATATATATATATATATATATATATATATATATATATATATATATAAACACACATATACATATATACACACACACACATATAGATACACACAGGCAGACCCCTACTTACATCGTTCCGACTTGCATACATCCCCTAGTTACAAACAGAGACTTATGGGGCGTGGCTGACATTCAACACTGAGTCACGCCCCATGATAACCAAGTGCCAGCATGCCACAGCTGCACATGAGATACAGAACGGTAGGTGAAATCTTCTAAAAAAAGGGCACAGACAGCAAAACAAATGTAAAAACTGTTCCCTTTACTATCCCAAAAAATTTTTTGCTGGAATTACATGTAATAAATATACCTCTTCCGACTTGCATACAAATTCAACTTCAGAACAAACCTACAGTCCCTATCCCGTTTGTAACCCGGGGACTGCCTGTATATATACACACATATATACACACACACAAATATATACATATATACACACACACACAAATATATACATATATACAAACACACAAATATATACAGACACACATACATGCAAATATACCCTACCTGAAACTGAAACTCAGACAGAACACATATTGGGCCATGTGTTCCCTCTTTCACCTTCCTCCTCTCTACAACAGGGTTTTTGTGATTGATGGTACTCCATTGTGGTCAGGTTGGGTAGAATTACTTCTATATATGTCCCACTATGCCTTTACTATTGGGTAACCCTTTTTCATTTACTGATATATATGCTATGATACTGGAGGTTACTATGTTGAGTGGTGGATTAGTGGACACGAGGAGTACAGCTGTATTGCCATTTCTTTATGTTTTTATTTAATTTTTTTTTATGTTATTTGTAGAATGGTCCATAAAGTAATATTTTATCACCGGTATGGTGTCTCGTTGATAGGTGTATATGCTTCAGTATTTGAATTCACCACATTTATGGTCAAAATGATTAGAACTTATTGGTAGTATGGGTGATGCACTTCTAGACCAGATAGGATTTATTTCCCCATGGGGTATGCTGTATACATAAAGGATTATTTAATTTAACTGTTTGAGTGTTGTTTGCTACTGGTCATCATGTAGACCATCTTGGCTCTGCTGCTCGAGAAAGGACTACTGTCCCACTCTTCTGACCTCCTGTGGCAGTAGTTCTGTATAACAGGAAGAAATGAGGTACTTGGTGTGTCTTCCAACAAATACTTCCAGATGCACACTATTTCTTAAGGCACATTAGTAGCAAGGAATGGAGTTCCCCACTCCATATCAAACGTCTATATGGGTTACACTGCTTCACAAGTAATCACAGCGTCTCAGTACATCATTCACTACCTCAACATAGGATCCATATATCACTTCTCGTGTAAAAAATCCTTTATCTTTATTTTTCAAGCCTGACAAAGGGGATGGACACCGAAATGTGGCAGACTCGCTGCTGCTGGTAAACTCGTGCTTCTTGCCGGACAATCGTGTACTGCGTATAAAGTAAGACTGTTACTATTTTGATATTAGGCGATGCTAAAGCACATTGAAAGACGTCTATATCGTGTTCTAGTTATTTGTTGGAGAATAAAGGATTTTTTACTCGAGAAGTGAATTGTATGGATCCTATGCCGAGATAGTGAATGATGTACAAAGACTTGGGGATTACTTGTGAACCAGTGTAACCCATAGAGTACTTGGTGTGTCTCTCTGATGTAGCATTAGTACAGTTCTACAGGGAGTTGTGGAGAGTTTCTCTCTGGCTGTGATGTGGCAGTAGTACAGGAAAGTATGAGGTCTGCAGTGCCCATCTCTGGCTTTAATCTTGCAGAATTACCCAGTCTGTCGAAGAACTGTTTGCCATTCAACTTTGTTAGCTCCTGGTCAGCATGGAGACGGACTTGGCTCTGCTGAGTTTCTGCTGTTCATCTGTGTTGCCAAGACTGCAGTCACGCCTTGCTTTGACAGAAGTTTCAGCAGCTTGCTGTTAGATGTGACATGTGGTCAGCCTGGACATGGGCTTGGGTCTACCACGAGGTTTCAGCAGCTAGAGCAGCAGCAGAGCGCATTGACGCAGAAGTCTTTTACCCAGGTGCAAGGGTTTTTTTTGGAAGCATAATTGGTCTGAAAGAGTAAACCAGCACAGATACAGTCCATTCACGGCACATGCCGATATTTTGCAAATAAGTCAAGAGCGATAGGGCCCACATTGCTGAAACCTGCCATAAGACCTTCCCAAGTTCCCGGTTTATCAATGCGTCACATTTAGGACAGATTGGTCCAGTTTGGCCATGCAAAAAGCACATACAGCATTCACTGTAAATGTAGATTATTTTAAGAATATGTTGAGAACAATGAGGGCAGGTACAGTATCTCACAAAAGTACATTTTTGTAAATATTTTATCTTTTCATGGGACAACACTGAAGATATGACACTGATAAAAAGTAAAGTAGTCAGTGTCCAGCTTGTTTAATTGGGTACATTTGGTTAGCCTTCAAAAAAACTCACACAACCATCAATGTCTAAAGCAACAAAAGCAAGTTGACCCCTAAGTGAAAATGGACAAATTGCACCCATTTTTCCATTTTCCCCTCCATGGTGTCATGTGACTCGTTAGTTTTTCCAGATCTCAGGAATGAATGGGGAGCAAAGGATCTACAAATTTGGTGTTATTGCTCTCACATGCTCTCAAATTGGTCACTGGAAGTTCAACATGGCACCTCATGTCAGAACTCTGAGGATCTGAAAAAAAGAATTGTTGCTCTACATAAAGATGGCCCAGGCTATAAGAAGTTTGCCAACACCCTGAAACTGAGCTGCAGCACGGTGGTCAAAACCGTACAGTGGTTTAACAAAACAGATTCCACTCGGAACGGACCTTGTCATGGTCAAAGAAAGAAGTTGAGTGCACGTGCTCAGCATCATATCCAGAGATTGTCTTTTCAAAATAGTATTTCTGCAGAGGTGCTTGGGGAAGGAGGTGTCATCCTGTCAGTGATCAGACCATACGCTACTCATTGCATCAAATTGGTCTGCGTGACTGTCGTCCCAGAAGATGACTCCTCTAAAGAGGACGGAAAAGGAAGCCTGCAAACAGTTTGCTGAAGACAAGCAAATAGATTACTGGAACCATGTCCTGTGGTCTGATGTGACCAAGATAAACTTATTTGGTTTAGATGGTGTCAAGCATGTGTGACGGCAACCAAGTGAGAAGTACAAAGACAAGTGTGTCTTGCCTAAAGTCAAACATGGTGATGAGAGTGTTATTGTCTGGGGCTACAAGAGTGCTGCTGGCAGTGGGGAGCTACAGTTAATTGAGGGAACCATGAATGCCAACATGTACTGTGACATACTAAAGCACATCAAGATCCCCTCACTTCGGAAACTGGGATGCAATGCAGTATTTCAACATGACAAAGACTTCAAACACACCTCCAAGATGACCACTGCCTTGCTAAAGAAAATTATAGCAAAAAGTGTTGAACTGGCCAAGCATGTCTCCAGATCTAAACCCTATTGAGCATCTGTGTGACATCCTCAAGCGGAAGGTGGAGGAGCCCAAGGTCTCTACCATCCACCAGCTCTGCAATGTCGTCATGGAGGAGTAAAAGAATTCCAGCAGCAACCTGTGAAGCTCTAGTGAACGCCATGCCCAAGACAGTTAAGACAGTGCTGGAAAACAATGGTGACCACACAAGATATTGACACTGTGGGCACAATTTGTCCATTTTCACTTAGTGATGTACTCACTTTTGTTGACTGCGGTTTAGGCATGATGACCGAGTGCGGAGTTATTTTGAGGGAACACCAAATTTACACGGATATACAAGATGTACAAGGACTACTTTACACTGTATCAAAGTGTCATATCTTCAGTGTTGTCCCATGAAAAGTTATAACACAATACTTACAAAACTTTGATGGTGTACTTACTTTTGCGAGATCCTGTATGTTTCCCCCATAATTTGCTTCCTGGAGCGTAAGCCACACAGGATGTTTCAGTCTTCCTCTGATGGATTTGAAGGGGTAATGTATCTCACTGGGGAGAATGAGCATCATGTCGGTATGTGAGGATTTAAATTGCCTTTTCCACCTCAAAGGGTATTTTGCATATATACACACACCCCGACATGGTGCTCATTCTCCCCAATGAGACACATTACCCTCTCAGCCACACTCTCCTCTCACCCAGCCAGCATGTTCTACTCTGCACTGAAGAGGGACAAATACCCCAAAAACGGCTGCCTGTAGATGAACTTCATTGGCTTAGCTTCAATTCCTCTTACATTGCAAGACTCTTCTAAGTCACGTGTAAATTGAGGATTACTACATCCAATAGATGGTGCTGGCGAGCTCTTCAGCTATTTTTCATGTCAGATGGATTTGGGAAGGATCATGAGCTAGGCTGGGTGCCAATTAGAGCACATACAGTCTTTAAATGTATGCCTGCATATGGGTCTGGTGAAACTGCTGCTAAGAGGTGATGCCACAGTGTCAGTAACATGATATTTATGCCGGGTGTATGCCCAGGGTGTGCTTTTTTTGCCATTTTACAATAAACCTAGGCACCACCTGGACTTTATCTGCTGTGTAATGGTCTCTGTCTGTTAAAGCCTGGGAAGCCTACCTGATCCTGACACCAATCCCCAACATATTTCACCAACGGAAGGAAAGTTATTGGAGTTTGCCAGAGTTTCATGTGACATTATCAGGCAATAAAAACGATTCTCTGGTCATGTAAAGCAAATCTGACATCATCATATAGCCTTAAAATGACAGATAGAGGTCTTTAGGTGAAATATAAGAGAGAAATCGCATCAAAAAGGTTCTCTAAAATCTTTTATTCCATAATAATAAAAACAATGTTTCGACCCCATTCTGAAGTCTTTATCAAGCATGCTTGATAGGGATAGAAGGAATTAAAGAACTGGATACCATTAACACAACCGTTTGGATGAAGTCCACCTTTTTTTGTATATGTACTAAAGACATCTATTTGGTGATGAAAAGTAAATCTGACACCATATAGCCTTAAATGATACACAATATTTTTTGGTTGCTGTTTCTATTTAGATCCAGATAGATGTCGATGTCATAGTATACAGGATCTTTTCATTACGATGTTATTTAGGGAAAAAGAAACCCAATATCATATTGGTTCAAAAATGGTTGCCAGACAATGAGAGTCAAAATTCCATTTTACAACTAGTATCACAGACTTTTCTTGAGATACAGCTAGATGTACATGCCTATAATAGGAAAGGGTGTTATGTACAGTATATCCCAGTGACGTACGGCTTATTTATTCCCCCCTCGCCACAGATCAATTATGTGTATTCCATGGTCTATAAACTGGTTTATTCTAACCTCAATAATTCCGGTCATAAACCACTCTGTCTCGTTTATTAAGGGTGAGGGTAATAGGTTATCTCCAAATTGCAACTTTTGCATTAAGGCCTGGAGTTTTATTTATTTCAAAGAATAGCAGATGAGGGGTTGTCCATCCAACCCTATCATCCCTCCAAACCAAACACAATGGGTCAATTAAGGGACACATTACAATTAGATACTCCTTGCCCTGCTTCTCATCACCTAATCAGCCAGACAGGGAAAACAAATTAGGGTATGTTCACACGGCATAATTGCGGGGCGTAATAACGCCCCGCAATTATGTCAGGGCTTCCGGAGCTCGTGCCGACTCCCACGGCCCCATAGACATTCATTACTAGCGGCATATTGTGCGAGCGGGGAGAGGAGGCGTAATCCATAGTTCTCTAGTTATGACTGGGACGTATGTCACCCCGTATTGAGCGCGAAATACGGGGTGAAATGCGTCCCAATTTAAGCCGTGTGAACATAGCCTTACGCTAATGAAATGATGGGCAGCTCGTAAATCTGAAACGATTGTTCAGGTTATAAAAATATGGCTTCAATAGGAAACTAAACCCCATGCTGTGAACCTAAATCATCAACTGAGCTGCATTCTATTTCTTCCTTGGCCCAGGACAGAAGATGATCTACACTGTGTTAGTTATTTTTCTGCAATTTCTCCCTTTTTATGTTATAACTGTATTGTATGTATGTCATCTTATTTTATCTTTATTTTTTGTATTCTGTAAGCACTGTACCTTTTGCCTATTAAAGCCTAAAACTTTAATAAGGTTGGCCCTTGTGTTGGTGGGTGACAGAGTTATTCCTTCCAATTGAGGAAGCTGGTGACAGCAGATATTTTTGGGGTACCTAGACTGTGTTGGGGTGTTATTTATGCTCAGTGGAAATAAATTAATCCCATAGAGTTGCACTCTGGTAAGTGCGTACGTGACCTGCCATTTTTAGATGCACATTTTGGTGCATAAAACATGCGTTTAGCACATCAAACATTTCAATCACAGTGTCCCATTGTTGTTAATGGGAATAGATGTCACTGTTAACATCATGGACTGTGGCGCAAATTTTTGAGACACATGTTGCTCCCATCATCCATGTATTCTGTGTGGTAAATGCAAATGTAGCCAGGACCCCATTGGATGATGCTAAAATCCATTTGAAAAAAAGGTGAAATACATGACAGAAATCAAAGCGTTTAAAAATAGACTGCATGAATCTAGTCTTGGAAAAAAAAAAAACTGCATATATTTTGGGGATGTGTAAAATTTGTTATTGAGGTCTTACATCTGGTATTTTAGTACAGCATGTATCACAACTACAGATCTTCTATACTGTACTAAGTATGCCTTCCATATAATTCTCGAAGGTGATGTACAGTTTTAAGCAAGTAGAGCTAAATTAAATGTAGAATAAATAAAATATACCGTATATACTCGAGTATAAGCCGAGTTTTTCAGCACACAATATGTGCTGAAAAATCTCTCCTCGGCTTATACTCGAGTCACTGTCGATGCTCGGGTGCTGCGACTGCCCATGCGCCGACAGGGACACTTCTGCTACATGCGACTCCTCAGGAAGCGCATATAGCTGAATGCCGAGTGAGCCGACAGCGTCCGGGCTCTGTCAGCGACCTCTTCACCTGTATGCGACTCCTCTGGGAGCACATACAGGTGAAGAGATACCACCGCGGAGCAGAGAGCAAGCGCTCCCTGCTCCGCAGTGGACGCTGGACGGCCGCGGACTTGCGGCGGTCCGGAGTTTCCGGCACAGGCAGCATGTGTCATCACGCTGCGTGCACAGCCTGATGACATCACCCTGCCTGTGCCTGGATATGGAATAGAGCGCCGGGATCGGAGCAGCGAGGGAGCGAGGTAAGTGTATTTTTTTTTTTTAAACTGCCTATGGGGCCATATACCTGCCTATGGGGCCATAAACCTGCCTAGTACCTGCCTATGGGGCCATATACCTGCCTATTACCTGCTTATGGGCCATATACCTGCCTATTACCTGCTTATGGGTCATATACCTGCCTAGTACCTGCCGATGGGGCCATATACCTGCCTATGGGGACATATACCTGCCTATAATCTGCCAATGGGGACATATACCTGCCTATAATCTGCCAATGGGGACATATACCTGCCTATAATCTGCCAATGGGGACATATACCTGCCTATAATCTGCCTACGTAATTTTATTGGTATCCATTTTAATTTTTTTATATTCACCAGTAGCCGCTACATTTTCCACCCTAGGCAAAAGTAGGTGCCTCGGCTTATACTCGAGTATATACGGTATATTTTATGGAGCCGACACCCAACATTAGTCACATTTGATGTCTACCATGACCTGCTGGGGGAGTGCAGCTATACCCTGCACAGGGCAAAAACTGCTCTGCTCAACAAATGTAAAACAAAATAACAACAACAAAAAAAACACGCAACTATGGCACTCACGGCACCGGTCTGTTGAACCAGGAAGTAAGCATTCAACGTCCACCGTTCACATGACAGTTCCAGAAAATCACAGGCCACAACATCAAACACACATGACATCTCTAGCCTGTAATTGGCTGGAGCTATCACTTGAACCCTGAAGGTTCACTGCTTCAGCCCAGTATGAACGCTTCAACTGCCGGGTGTGAACGGGAGGCAAGTACGAGTCTAGTCTTCTATTTTTACTCATAACCCAATGGACGAACAAGCATTGATCAGTCCCGGAACACCCCTTTAAGCCCAGTTCACACTTGATAAAATTTACCACTTTGTGAAGAGTAAAATCTGGGGTAGTGCCAAATTCTGCACTGAAAAACTACAACAGTTACTTTACCTACCCGAACAGACCCAACAAAGCTTGCCAATCCCTACTTTGTGCACAAGACATAGCAACATAGAAAATATCACGCAAAGGATTTAATGTATTAACCGTAGTATTGACCCTTAGGCCTCGTTCACACGGCTTATTTCAGAACGTATTTACATCGGATTGCCGATCATAAATACGTTCTGAAATCAGTTGAAAATCAGTTGCAAATAAGCTTCACTAAGTGTGGCACGTATTTGTAACTGATTTCCCGACGGATTCACCATCTCCAATCATTGTAGGTGGTGAATCCGTCCGTAAATAATTGACATGCACATTGTTTTTCCGTCCGGATTGCCGTCGTCAATCCGCGGCGGCAATCCGGCACGGAAATACGCGTCGTGTGAACGACGAGCCGTATTTTCTATTGAAATCAATAGAAAATAGGCTGTGACTTATTTCTGACTGATTTGCCGATGGATTGACGATCGTCAATCCATCCGCAAATCCGCGGCGAAATAAGCCGTATGAACGAGGCCTTAAGGTCAGCAGAGATGCAGATGTATAGTAATCTATCTAGATATTGATATCTACATACCGAGGAGGTGGTGTAGGTGGGGTCTGTGGGTGAGGTCTGTCAGACAAATGCACATCATATGTAGGAGGGGAATATACAGGAGGAGGTTCCTCGTCTGAACTGTCTGGTTCCAGAGTTCTGTCCAGGATCTGAAAAAAATCACAATCAAACAGTTGAAAGCAGAAAACATTACTTACTACAATACATTTCCTATCTATAGCAAGGAAAAAATGTCTTCTAAAGATCATAATGGGAGAATTTATTGCTTGGGAGTTTAAGGGAACCTGTCAGGTGGTTCATGCTGCCCTACCTGAAAGCAGGAGGTGACAGAAGAAGAGAAGCTGAGCAACCCACCCCAGCGTCCCTCTGTCGGCAACAACGTTTTTCAGTATCGCTACCAACAAAAGACCGCGGCAGTTGGTAAACAGTAGAAGCCCTACTGAACCCACGAACATAGTGCTTAACAGCTTTCCTTGTATCAGTGTGTATACACAGAACAAACCAATCACTGTATGTGGGCGGGGTCAGAAGTCCTTTCAGTTTCACTATTAAGATTTTCTGTTTTTTACATCAAATCTCCCCATATCATATCCCACTCAGAGTAGCATATGCTTTATGGGATTTTTTTTTTAAGAGCTCTGCCTGCTAGAATACCATGGAAACATTCTTTACTTTCACAGGCTCAAAACCATTCTCCATCCTACAATGTGAACACATGTATAGGCTTTGTTATATAGGATAGACTACAGTCATGGCCAAAAGTTTTGAGAATGATACAAATGTTAATTTTTACAAAGTCTACTGCATCAGGTTTTATAATGGCAATTTGCATATACTCCAGAATGTTATAAAGAGTGATCAGCTTTACAGCAATTAATTGCAAAGTCAATAGTTGCCTAGAAAATGAACTTTTTCCCCAAAAACACATTTCAACTTCATTGCAGGCCTGCCTTAAAAGGACCAGATAACATCGTTTCAGTGATTGTTCCATTAACACAGGTGTGGGTGTTGATGAGGACAGGGCTGGAGATCAAACTGTCATGATTGAGTAAGAATCACACCACTGGACACTTTAAAAGGAGGCTGGTGCTTGGCATCATTGTTTCTCTTCTGTTAACCATGGTTATCTCTAAAGAAATACATGCAGTCATCATTGCACTGCACACAACGGGCCTAACAGGGAAGAGTATCGCAGCTAGAAAGATTGCACCTCAGTCAACAATCTATCGCATCATCAAGGAATTCAAGGAGAGAGGTTCCATTGTTGACAAAAAGGCTCCAGGGCACCCAAGAAAGACCAGCAAGCGCCAGGACCGTCTCTTAAAAGTGTTTCAGCTTCGGAATCGGGCTACCAGCAGTGCAGAGCTTGCTCAGGAATGGCAGCAGGCAGGTGTGAGTGCATCTGCACGCACTGTGAGGCGGAGACTCATGGAGCAAGGCCTGGTGTCAAGGAGGACAGCAAAGAAGCCACTTCTCTCCAGAAAAAACACCGCTGAGGACTGGGGTAAAGTCATTTTCTCTGATGAATCCCCTTTCCGAATGTTTGGAACATCTGGAAATCAGCTTGTTCGGAGAAGACAAGGTGAGCGATACCACCAGTCTTGTCTCATGCCAACTGTAAAGCATCCAGAAACCATTCATGTGTGGGATTGCTTCTCAGCCAAGGGAATCGGCTCTCTAACAGTCTTGCCTAAAAACACATCCATGAATAAAGAATGGTACCAGAATGTCCTCCAAGAGCAACTTCTCCCAACCGTCCAAGAGCAGTTTGGTGATCAACAATGCCTTTTCCAGCATGATGGAGCACCTTGCCATAAAGCAAAGGTGATAACTAAATGGAACAAAACATAGAAATTTTGGGTCCATGGCCTGGAAACTCCCCAGATCTTAATCCCATTGAGAACTTGTGGGCAATCCTCAAGAGACGGGTGGACAAACAAAAACCAACAAATGGTGACAAAATGCAAGCATTGATTGTGCAAGAATGGACTGCTATCAGTCAGGATTTGGTCCAGAAGTTGATTGAGAGCATGCCAGGGAGAATTGCAGAGGTCCTGAAGAAGAAGGGTCAACACTGCAAATATTGACTTGCTGCATTAACTCATTCTAACTGTCAATAAAAGCTTTTGTTAATCATAATATGATTGCACTTGTATTTCTGTATGTGATGAAAACATCTGACAAACACACATAAAAACCAGAGGGCAACAGATGTGAAAATATAATATTTGTGTCATTCTCAAAACTTTTGGCCATGACTGTACAGCAAAGCTGGCCAAACAGATACGAACTCGGCCAATTACCTAATGTATAATAGGGCCAGCCAACTGTCTCCCACAAACAGATGTTGGGTAACAGAGATCAGGCACTCCGATATTAATGTCTGACTCGTTATTCCCAAAGAAATTCTCTGCAAAAGGCTCCAGTGTTTGATTATCTCCCTCTCCACCAGGATGAGCATGCATGTTTATGATGGCATCATGTCATGTCAGCAGACAGCTATATTATGCATACGTCCAGGCCATCTATATGATCATTAAATGACCAGAACACTTTTCATCCTCGAGCAGTATTTAAAAAAAAAAAAAAAAAAAATTACCTTTGAACTCTGCACTGTATAACACATTACAGAGAAAATATCTCCAAACTTTTCATTGCTGAAAGCAAAATGCAAATTTAGGCTGCCGTATTTTTCGAACTATAAGACGCACTGGACCATAAAGATGCACTTAGGTTTCAGAGAAAAAAAAAAATAATTAAGCAAAAAGTGTGGGCTGAAGTATAGTTTTTATTGGTACCATTTTGGGATAGATGATACTTTTTGATCACTTTTTATTCCAATTTTTTGGGGATATGAAAGTACAAAAAAAAAAACACAATTTTGGAATTTTTTCTTTTACGGTGATAGCGTACAGGATAATATATATTTTTATATATTTTAATAGATTGGACTTATACGGACGTGGCAATAACAATTTTGTGTAAGTTTTTTTTGTTTTTTTATTTGTAAAACGGCCTTATGTTGTGGGTGGGGGGTATCGGATGGAGGAACAGTGCGTAGCACCACTCCTCATTCAATTAGATGTCACAGCATCTAAAGTGTTAACAGCAGGGATGGGGCTGGCTCCATCTTGGAGTTTAGCGGTGGCTGCCAACTGTACTGATCAGCCGTCGGCTGCCGCTGTACAGCACTATCTTGGGCCAGAAGAGGCTGGAGAAGCCGGCTTCCCGAAATGCTGCTGGCTTGAGATAGGGGGGCATCTTAGGGTATGTTCACATGGTGTATTTGCGCTCTAATACGCGTGAAATGCGCGCCGCAATTACAGTAATTCATAGCTCTCATAGAGAACTATAAATTACGCCTCGTCTCCCCTGGCCTACAATATGATCGTATTGTACGCCAGGGGAGGGCAGTGACCTGTTAATTGTTTGTGGCGCTTACACTGCATGTGAAGAGGGCCAGCCCAATGCGCCATATGAATATACCCTTATAGTCCTAATGCACCATTTTCCGCCCAAATTTTTTGGGGAAAAAGTGTGTCTTATAGTCTGATGATAAGGCGCAAAGTACCATATTTTGCAATTCCTGATCTTCATAATCACACAAAGATTTACCACAGTTTCCTCTAGCCATCTTATGCATTTGGAATGCCTGTTCATGTCAATAGGTGCCATAATTTAGCAAAATGGGCCTTATGTATGAAAACTGTCTAGAAACCAATCAGAGTTCAGCTTTCATTTCATATAGTGCTCTGAAAAAAATAAAAGCAGAGCTCTGATTGGTTGCTATGGGCAACAGTATTCCTGCTAGACCGTTTTCATACATCAGGACCAGTATCTGTAATTTGCAGACTTGACCAACTACAAAAGCTCTGTCCGATTTTAAATAAATTTCTCAAAGCAGACATGAGCTTTTGTGAAGCAAAACATTTGCAGCATTGGAAAATGATTTCAGGTAACTACTGCTACATGAATATTATGAAGGAGAAAACCCTTGATGTGGATTCTGATTGATAAAGGAGGATATGTTAAATTAAAATCGTATTGGAAAAATCGATAACTATTTTTCTTTTACAGAATGATCAATAAGGAACATAAAAGGGGCCATAAAATAGTCTCTGCTGTCAAACACTGTATGGTCTGAACCATGAACAGGACTGATTTTGCAATATCAAAGGGACCTCCACCCAGGGATGGGACTTAGAAGAAGTCTGTGGAGAGGGGCAGGAATTAGAAAAAAAAGAGACACACGCGCATGCACAAGCCTGAAGGACATTAGACAGGAGCAATGCAGCTGTGGTAAGGCAGAAATTTCGGCTGATAAATGAATTAAGCATTTTTTTTCTAGACAGATACATGACTGTTGCTTATTTTTGCTTGTATTGTTGATTTATGGAAAGTTGGTTCAGAATGATTAGTAAACTTTAAGGAACTGACTCTTCTGGGCAGTCGCGAAAGGTGTCAAAATTAAGAAAGCCATGGTTTCAATAACTACTGGTCAAGATTACTTTTATACCTCCACTCATCACCAATATGACACAAAGCGCTTGCTTAAGAGGTTCTCACTACAAAAATTGCTTTCAACATAAGACTTTCTAAAACACAGTGCTGTTTTAATGTGGTTTGTTGAGGAGATCAGAGATTTCATCTGCTTTGAGAGCACACGAGTTTCGCTGGTTACCATCCAGTTCTCCCTTTCTGGATTAGTCAGAGAGTGACATCACTACGGTCAGAGGGAGCAGAGACTTTGGGCCACATGTATGAAAACTGTCTCGGTCTAAAATTCACTTTGTTGCCCATAGCAACCAATCACAGCACCCATTTAATTTCATAGGATGCTCTGGAACAGTGAAAGGGGAGCTCTGATTGGTTGCTATGGGCAACAAGGTGAATTTTAGACCAGGACAGTTTTCATACTTGTGGCCTTTTATCTCAAACAAGATTAGGTTGTTGGAAGACAGGAAAAGAAGGACTCGGCGCACGTGGAGGAGACAGCAAAGCCCGAGCTAAAGGCTTTTTTTTTTTTTTAAATTGTTACTTTATTTTTAAAAATGTAGAATAATTACCCTCACAAAATTAAAAGCATGACATAATAAAACTTAATGACCTTTACACGTTTTGCACATGAACCCGTGCTTCCTCAGAATACATTACATGGTATTCTAGCACACTTTACATGACAAAGATACAAAATATTCATTGGATTTGATCCATTTCAATCAAATGACGTGATGAGCTAAGTGATCAGTGAGTGTCAGAGAAGATCAAAGAAGATTTGAAGATGAGTTTAAATCAAAAGCTCATCTTCAAATCTTCTTTGATCTTCTCTGACTCATCACTGATCACTTAGCTCATCACGTCATTTGATTGACATGGATCAAGTCCAATAATTATTTTGTATCTTTGTTATATGAAGTGCAGTAGAATACCATGTAATGTACACTTCTGAGGAAGCACGTGTTCACGTGCAAAACGTGTAAAGTTCATTAATTTTTATTATGTCATGCTTTTAATTTTGTGAGGGTAATTCCTTTACATTTTTAAAAATAAAGTGACAATTTTTTAAAAAAAAAGCCTTTAGCTCGGGCTTTGCTGTCTCCTCCACATGCGCTGGGTCCTTCTTTTCCTGTCTTCCTGCATTACCGTTTACCCATCATCGGATTCCCGATTGGAATACCAGCGACCCACGGCTGCCGTACTAAGGGCTACAGAATACAAATAGCCCCGCAAGCGCTTATGAGTGTTGTGCCTCTAAACTAAGAGCGCAACCTCAAAAGGTGAGCGAACCTTTATCCCTTTTTTAACTAATCTTATAGTACGAACTACTACACTATTGTGCGCCCCCTCCTTTTTTCTTTTTTGTTCTTCAAGATTAGCTTGTTGACAGATGAGCAATGGTTTATACTCCTCCTTTACTCAGATTCAATTGCCAGGGCTTATGTCTCTAATGTCTCAAGTAGTTAAAGGGGGACTAAATATGCTAATCACCGCTACAGAACCACCCACAGCTAGAGTGCTGTGACTATGACACAGCATGGATAAAACCCCTGTAACAGATGAACAGTTTGTCTTTATTTATTTTTATTATCAATTAAAATGTATCACATCTTCAATATTGCCATTTTGTTTGTTTTTCTCACCGAAGAATACTATTTTTTCCACAGGCTAACATGATACCAAACTTTTTTTTCTTTATTATGGCTTCTTGAAACACACCTTAAACAAATGAAAGTGACTCACTTTAATTTTCAGTATCAAGAAAAGATCAGGTAGAGGAAAGAAAAAGTTAGATAATCACTCAAAGCTGAGGAAAAAAATATGGAATTACCTTGTAATTTACTTTTCTTAAAAAAATAAAAAAATAAAAATACTAGTCTAAGTCTAAAATGCAACTTAGCCTGCAGTTAAAAGTGAGAGTGTGCTTATAGTCCTTACACTAAGCTGTGGGAATTGGGTAATAAGCAAATATGGTTCCAACAAGAGAATTGTCAACAATGGAAAGGATTGGTAGACTCTGTTAAAGCAGAAATTTAAACACAGAGTATGGCAAAAGATGTTGGTTGTTCCCAGTCAGGTGTGGGGAAAAAGATAGCGCAAGCATAAACAAAAAACAATAGATAGATAAAGGAAAACATACGGGTAGACCAAGAAGATGCCAGTAAGAACAGAAGGTGCAAAACAAAATGAAATAAAATAGAAAATACTTTTCAAAAGATATGTACATTAAATGAGTGGAAATAAGAGACAATATTTGTGTCAGAACTAGATAAAAAGATGAATGAAATGGGATTTACACGCAGAAAAACAAATCGGCAGTAATAAAAGAAAAACACCTAAAAAAAAAATCAGAAGATACAAAGGTTACAGTGGGCCAAGAAGAAACTATCATGAAGTGTTGGAGAAACAAAATTTAAGTGATATTTAGTAAATAAAAAAAAATAATCTGCATCGGCCAAGAAATTATGCTAGAATTGGTCTGGTGCCCTTCTGTTCAAACTTCTAAAAGGGACTGCCGGAAGAAAACTATTAAAATGTGCCCAATTATTTATAATGTGAGATTGTGAGTCCGGTAAACCAGGGAAGATCACAATCCAATCATTAACTCAACAGGTAAGTCATTTTAAAGGATGCTTATGCACCTGTCAGAGCACAGTGCGAAAGCATTTGTTCAGGAAATTCATATCAACTCAGTGGACATTACAAATAAACAGATTAGATCTTAGATTAAAAATTCATGGTGAAAATTTTTAATTCGTCCATAAAAAAAAAAACTCCATCTGGTAAAGCTGGATCTGTTAACCACTTTTAAAAACAATTTGGAGCTTAAATATTGTTTATCATTAGTGAAGTCCAGATCTTAAGCCAAAGGATGAGCAACATATTACTAACAGGCGTTTGTTTTAAGAATTCCATATTTTTCCTCTACTTGATGGCAACAAAATACCATTTAATTAACTTTTATTTGAGGTAGGTTTCAAAATGCCAGGATGGACAGCATTTAAAACAAACATTATTGTGATTTGGGATATTTGACATAAAAGTTAAAAAGCTGGGTGATCAACCTCTAATTGGGGCAATTCCATGATTTTTGCCAGGGACTGTATTTGAAAAAGCTCTTTTGTTAAAATGTAAGACAGCATACTTAAAGTGGTCATCTCACTACAAGGATTGCTTTTTATGTTAAAGATCTTGCAAAAACAAGTCACTTTGCAATATATAACAGTGTCCTACCTATTCCTAGATATCCCCTCTTGTATGGGCTGCATCAGCTTCTCAGGATAGATCAAACAAGTCTGTAGCTATAGCAACCTGATAGGCTGCCAGGACTGGTAAAGGACTTTATTGAAAGAGCATTGATATCAATAAAGAACACCCTTCACAGCTTGAGACTATACTTTTTTTCTTTTAGCAAGTTCTGGTGCACTTTTGCCTCCTTGTCCAACCAAACAGCTAATCATTTAAAGGGATTGTCTCACTACAAGGATTGCTTTTTATTTTAAAGATCTTGCAAAAACAAGTCACTTTGCAATATATGTCCATTAACAGTATCCTACCTATTCCTAGATATCCCCTCTGGTATGGGCTGCATCAGCTCCTCAGGTCGCTATAGCTACAGACCTGTTCGATCTCTCCTGCTAGGCTGCCAGCACGGGTTGCTATAGCTACAGACCTGGCTTTACTACAGCCTAGTGGAAGCCAGTAAACACGCCCCTGAATTCAAACTAAGAAAACAGGACTGAGGTAAAATGAATCAATGTAGTGAGACAACCCCTTTAAGGTAAAACACACATATCTGGAACTTGTCTAACCTATAGTAAAAGAAAAGTGAAAACATAAAAGTAACCTCTGGAGGAATGCTGTCATCAGAGTCCGAACTGTCATCAAATCCACCATCATCCAGGTTCATCTGCAGTAGCTGGTCAATAGTGGCATCCACCGCTCCATTGTTCGCCCTCAATACACATTCAATGATTTCATATTCCATGTTAGGAAACATAGTCTTAAAATCCTCCATAGCCTGGTTAAACTCCAACCTGCGCACAGGACGGCTGTTGTTAAGTTCCTGAGTAGAAGAGCTTCCTCTCGCGCTCCCATTGCTGTTGCTCCTACGGAACAGACTTGTCATTTTTGAAAAGCTTTTTTGAAAAATGTTTAGAATTTAGAGACACTAAACCGCGGAAGGAAAATAGTGAGCTAGGCACATGGTTTCCTGTCAAGAGGTTACAACAGCCTCCTTGTAGCTACCTAGACATGGGTGTAGACTATTCATAGGCAATCCTTCTTGACCTTTGCACAGGTGTTTCGGTTTATGAGCAGTCCAAAAACAGAGATCTGTAAATAAAAAAAAAACTAGGATTAAAAACCGAACATGCAATTATTTCATTGTCCATCAGAAATCAATTGGCCATGTTGCACACAAGTGTTTCTGCCCTACTTCAAATTCAACAAAATGACAGTCCAACACAGAAGTAAGATGACCCAATAAAACCACAAAAAAATTAGATCCGTGGCACAACCGTATGTATTTACATGCTGGGTGCCACAATGTAGCAATAGGATTAGGTAGTATCAATCCACAATGTACCACCAAGGTAGCTAATCAGGTATACTTACGAAGGGGAACATCTCTCTTTAAGGATAGCGCCGAACGAACGGCGTGTAGAGATTTGTTTTGCCTTTTCGCCCTCTACTGAGCATCTGCATATCACAAGGCATTATGGGAAAGGGGCTGAGAAGCCCCAGCACCCTCTGTTGGATGTAACAAATCCTCAATTTGCTTTGACCTACTAGGTCTTGAGAAAGCAAAAAGGATTTTAGCCAAGCCAGTATCTCTCATCTGCAGACAACGCTGTTTCGGGATTTTTGTCCCTCATCAGTGCAGAGCAGAGCGATACTAGCTGGCTGTGTGGTAGGCATCAAGTGGCTCAGGAAGGGGAACATCTGGCTTGGCTAAAATCCTTTTTGCTTCTCAAGACCTAGTAGGTCAAAAACAAATTGAGGATTTGTTACATCCAACAGAGGGCGCTGTGGGATTCTCAGCCCCTTTCCCATAATGCCTTGTGATATGCAGGTATTCTTACATGAGACAAAGATACTACAGAAAATTAAAAACAAATTCTGCTCTTCATTAGAGATAAAAATGAGGAGAAGGCAGCTGCATTTTACATGATCAGTAGCTTTTAGCGTAAAGTTATGTTCACATTTCTTTGGTTGTTACAGTTCGCACGTCACAAAAATTTCTTGACTTATGCACAGAAGGTAAAGCCCCAACCTAAACAATAGGCCATTCATAGAAGAGGAATAAAAAAAAAAAAAAACACACACCTGTCATGCATATGTTCATTATCATTTTATTATTATGCCTCTCGCACAAAGAAAAAAAAAAAAAGTAAGAACGATTAACTTGGGACGCTTTCACATGATGCGGTTTAAACTGCCTTGAACTGCCTTTATTACCAGCAAGCCTCTTAAGGAGGTTGTCTCACTACAAAGATTGCTTTTTTATCTTAAAGATCTTGCAAAAACAAGTCACTTTGCAATATGTCCATTAACAGTGTCCTACCTATTCCTAGATATCCCCTCTTGTATGGGCTGCATCAGCTCCACAGGGCGCTCTAGCTACAGACCTGTTTGATCCCTCCTGATAGGCTGTCAGCACTGGTTGCTATAGCTACAGACCTGGCTTCTACTGCAGCCTAGTGGAAGCCAGTAAACACCCTGAATTCTAAATGAAACCAAGAAAACAGGACTGAGGTAAGATGAATCGATGTAGTGAGACAACCCCTTTAAGGTTGCTTTCACACAGTGCATTTTTGGTGCTTTTTTTTTTTTTTTTTTTTAAATGCAGAGTAATTAATGCTGTGCATTTCTGCAAAAAACACAGTGTGAAAGCACCCTAAATTGTTTGGAAAGATGTTTCAAGTGAGTATAATCCACTAGACTTCAAACACAGTAAGTGATCACTCGCTTGAAATCACCTCTCCAAACAATTTAGACAACTGAAAGGAGCTTGCTGATCATAAAGGCCGCTTAATTGAAGAGCAGTGCAGTTAAAAACCGCACCGTGTGAAAGCACCCTTAAAGCATGATCAGAATTGCATAAAATGAAGGTGTTTTATGTTGATGCATTTGTACTCCTCTCCCATATATGTTCATTCTTTTCCCACTATCATTTATTTTGCCTTCATTTTTCGTACTACATTCCTAGACCTTGCTCACATCATACATTTGTCCCGCCATATGTTCTTTTCAGCTCAGACAACAGATGGGATCAGTTTAACATAAATAAATGCCTGGATTCTTCCAGCAGTGTACTCCACATAGCCATGCTGTGTCTGATAAGGGCTGGTAATCATTTTTGGCAAATAAATCATTTCTTTATGGAAGAAAACTGCTGACTGCCATACTTAGAAATGAATACTGTAAAATGAAATATACACTGAGCAGTCGTAACATGAAAACCACCTGCTTTATGTTATGTAGTTACCCCTAATGCCATCAAGACAGACTCCACAAGACTTCTAAGGGTATGTTCACACAGCATTTTGGATCCGACAATCACATCCAAAAATGCTGCGTCAATCGGATCCAAAACTCACCCAACATGCAGTTGCATGTTTGGCTGCAGTAGGATTGCGCCCTATAGTTTAAAATAGGGCGTCTGCTGCGTCTTTCGGATCAAGAATTGACATGACATTTCTTTGAACGGATCCGAAAGACGCATCACAAAGACGCAAGCAAACACGCATCGGCGGTCACATGTCTCAACGGCGATGTGTGTTTTACATTGATAGCAATGTAATCACACGGCACATTGATAGATGCATGTTTTGGTCCGTTTAGGATCTGAAACACAGATCCAAACATGGTGTCAACACCAGGGCTGTGGAGTCGGCAAGCCGAAGCTCCGACTCAGACTCCTCAATTTCCCAAACCTCCGACTCCCGACTCCTGACTTCCTCATATATGACGCATGTTTAAGTGATAACTTTACTGTAGTTAAGTGGTAACATCAGGCTGTTTATCACCTTATAATACAATAATCAAGCTATTTAGGTAGAACAGACAATGATAAGCAAAAGGGTAACAAAGTTTTGATCTTTTGAACACTTGTGGGTAGAGTTGAAGGAAAAGCTGTATTTGTATCCAAGTCCAGTCCGCACCAACATTGGGAATGTGTATAAGAGACCTGTGATCAGATTTTGGTCAAGATGTGCTTGAATATGATTCAGAGCCCAGAAGGATTCAGGCAGTATTGAAAACCAAAAGGTGGATTTCCCAAATACTAACAAAATAATAAGAATTAACATTTTGATTTTTAGGAGCAAAACTGTAACTAAGCAGATGCTACCGTGTTTCCCCGATAGTAAGACGTAGCGGGGAGTTTAGGGAGGTCGGCTAATGTAAGACGTACCCCGAAAGTAAGACGTAGTAAACTGTACGTTGGAAAAATATAAGCCAAAGTACCGGTACTTTTTGCAGCATTAACAGCGGGATGCGGCCGGTTAGAGCGGGATGCAGACGGATCTGGAGCGGAATGAGCGGAGGGATGTGGAGGCTGCGTGTTTTTGTATGTTGTCCATGGTCCTGATGGACAACATACAAAAACACGCAGCCTCTGTGCTTTCATGTGCAGCCGCTGGTGGCTTCTCTGATTGGCCCAGCGGCTCCTGCATGAGGAAGAAGACGCCACACCTCTACCCAGCACCGCAAAGGAATTGAACTGATCCCCATTACGGTACCAAGTAAGCAATTCACAAAATGCACCATGTAAAGTTTCCTTAACTTGCGGTATACTTACGGCGCAATCGCGGCAAGTCCCCATACGGTACATTGCATAGAAACTTGCTGCGATTGCTGTGGGATACTGTATGGGGCTGTTACTCTATGGGAGGCTGTGTGGGATACTATATGGGGCTTAATAAATGTTAATTTTATGGTTAAAACAAAAATCGACATTTTTTTCCAATATAAGACATACCCCGAAAGTAAGACATAGTGGGACTTTTGGGGGTAAAAAGAATGTAGGACGCGGTCTTACTTTCGGGGAAACACGGTAAATACTTGCAAGTCAAATTTATGTATAAGATAGGTAAGATGACTGTATATAAAATTACATTAGCCTCATGTACAAAGCTGTAGTGGATGGTGAGATATGGAGCCTGAAAGTCACAAGTTCAAAACATTGTTACCATTTTGCTTGTCAGTGTAAAATATATTTATTGGACATGACTTTAGGACACAAAATTGTAAATATGCAAAACTTCAGATACATTTGTGAAGTCTCTGAATTTGTTCTGAGAAATAGTATTGCCTCCAGCAGATCCTGCATACATGACCTCACATCTGATCTCATTATTTCCAGGCTAGAGAACGGACTCTCTACACTAACTTGGGTTGGGGGCAAAACGATAACCACAGGGGTAACATCTCTAACAATGTCGGGGTATAAAGGAATTGCCTCAGCCACAGACAGTTTTGATGAATGGTTAAACCCTTCTACTTCTTTGAAAACAGGTGAAAAATGTTGCTGAAACCTGTTTGCTCTGGGAGCGGGATCTTTTCCCCTGGGCAGCGCTTTGCCTGCTCCATGTCATCAATTACACTCCTCATGTGACGAGGCTGAAGATATGGGAGCAGTAGCACTGGCCGGACCCAATTCCTCTTGCTCTTTGCACTGCATCGAACTAACTGGACCAACTTATTATATATTTGGGGAGTCGGAGTCGGTCCCTTTTATGACGACTCCGACTCCACAGCCGTGGTCAACACGCCGTGTGAACATAGCCTAAGAGTGTCCTGTGTTGCCTGGCACCAAGACATTAGTAGCAGATCCTGTAAATTGCAAGGAAGAGCCTCCATAGACCAGACTTTTTTTCAGCGCATTCCACAGATCCTTAATAGGATTGAGTTCTGGGGAAATAGAGAGGTACAATCAACACCTCAATCTCTTCAAACTATTCCTGAACAATTACTGCAGAGTGGCAGGGCAAATTGTCTGATTGAAAAGGTCATTGCAATTAGGGAACACTGCTGCTTTAAAGGGGTGTACTTGGTCTGCAACAATGCTTGTTAAGAGAGAGGCTTTGTATGTATGTTCCATTGGGAATGACGGAAAAAATAGCAAGCTGCAATATTTTTTCATCTAAGGAACTGACACTACAGCGGAAACCCAACATACCCACTGTAATCAATTGGGTCCTTCGTGTGCCTGTGGTGTCGGTTGTGAATTAGACCCACTTAGGTCTGTTTTCACCTCTGCAACTGAATGGAACCTTTAACGCAGATGTGAACCAAGCCATACAGCTCAAACACACACATGAATGCCAAAACCACAATATAACACTAAATAAAGGTATCTGATAGATTGTCTGTGAGTGAATATATCCTTTGTTGTGGTTATGGGTGAAGTGAGTGATTGCAAAAAAAAAAAAAGGGGATTATTGGCTTTCAGGCTTTAAGGTTGCCAGTATTTCTGAATCTGTGCAGTTTGTCAACTGTTCACATGCTACTGTGGTGAAAGTATATTGTTAAATGGACAAACTGCACCATTGCAAAAAATGTGGAAATTGATGTGATCTTCCAGCAAGACAATGTAACATATCACATGGCATGACCATGACTTCCAACTACTACCCTGGCCCGATAATTCCCCAGATGTGAACCCATTTAAGCACGTGTGGGGCTGTGTTCGCTCTATATCCATGCATCCTGGGATGCAGTCAGCATGGCTCTAGTTGCTTGTGACAACTTACCAGGACCTTATGGAATCACTCTTCACCCACCTAGGTGCTGTCTGTGCTCCACACGGCGGTTACTCTGGTTATTAGCTAGTGGTCATAATAATGTGACTATAGATGGGAGTCTTACAGTCCAGGGAATGCTCCCTGAGAAAAAAAAAAAGTATGCAAAAAATGGCACTGTATTTATCCAATGTCAGCTGGTGGTGGTGGTTTCTGACAGGGTCAGAGTATCTCCCAATTATCAGGTATTGTGTGTTGTTCACAGCTTGCAGAGGTTAGTTCGGACCAAACTGGTCTATGGACAACAACTGATGAAGCAGTGGTACAACAAAGGCTACTAAGGACTTCTAAGTGCACATGTGAAGTGATCTCTAGCTCTTCTGGTCAATTCCAGCAGAAGAGCAACCATAGCCAATTATCTAAAGCACAGGTGTCAAACTGCTGGCCCTCCAGCTGTTGGGAAACTACAACTCCCATCATGCATTTGTATAATCTATAACAGTGGGCATGATGGGAGTTGTAGTTTCCCAACAGCTGGAGGGCCGGCAGTTTGACACCCTTGATCTAAAGGTTTAAGGGGTTGTCTCACTACATTGATTGATTTTACCTCAGTCCCATTTTCTTAGTTTCACTTTGAATTCAGGGGCGTTTACTGGCTTCCACTAGGCTGCAGTAGAAGCCAGGTCTGTAGCTATAGCAACCAGTACTGGCAGCCTATCAGGAGAGATCAAACAGGTCTGTAGCTATAGCAACCTAAGGAGCTGATGCAGCCCATACAAGAGGGGATATCTCAGAATTGGTAGGACACTGTTAATGGACACACATTGCAAAGTGACTTGTTTTTGCAAGATCTTTAACATAAAAAGCAAACCTTGTAGTGAGACAACCCCTTTAATGCTGGCTATGATAGCAAGATGTCAGAACATACAAGGTATGGCAGTACACTGGGTATAAGGCAGGCATCCTCAAACTGCGGCCCTCCAGCTGTTGGGAAACTACAACTCCCATCATGCCCACTGTTACAGATTAGATAAATGCATGATGGGAGTTGTAGTTTCCCAACAGCTGGAGGGCCGCAGTTTGAGGATGCCTGGTATAAGGCACTCTCAATGTACAAGACTCGCATGCTCCGTCGAGATGAGCAAAGTGTGCATAGGATCAGGAGAAGCAGCCATCAGTCAAATGTTCTTAAGCTGGCCATACACATTAGACAGGGGTCAGTCGAGTGTTCAACTGTGCATCTGCCGCACCCTTTTGACAAAGCTCGTCTCCCTGTACAGCAAGACCGGGCATGTAACGTTCCTGTTGCTTGTTGTGGACGCCTCATGGTAAAGTACATGTCAATCATAATAATTGGATTGTATAAGAAATAACAGACACTGCAAGCACATGGCCTACAACCCTATGGTAAAACAGAACTAAAGAACCTTATTATTTTGCATTAGCCCACTTTCACCCAGAGAACATAATTGTGTAATGTAAATATATGCCCCACTTCTGTGTTTTGGCTTACAGTCTCGATATTGGCTTAAAAACATATGCCAACGTGGCCTTACCCAACGCTTAAAGGTAACAGCTTATTTGCAGTAAAAATGTACTGTGTCCCAATAACAAACAAACAAACCCCAATACATGGAATATATAACACCAGTCTTGAAACGTAGCCATTCTAGTAGTTACACAACAGCAAATGCATTATTTTCAGCTCTTACTTAATGCCTTATGGATTGCATTTCCTTCATAGCTGTGGTTTGCTTTGCTCTTTAGCATCTTTGTATTCATGGAAAAATATTGCGAAACTCTAGGTTTGTCACATTTCGTTTCCAAGTACACGATTCTGCCGGCTGTTTCTCCATCTCCCGGGCCTTCCCTCTTAATCGGGAAGTGCCTGAGTATATTACTAAAGAACTTAAAAAAGTCATTCCATATATTCATTGCCCTGCTTTATTCTGTGCATCTCATATGTGAGATCACATGAAGACGAGGTATTGCGTTTCTGCTTTATACAAATGGTTGGCATTGAATTCTACACTTCCCCTGCAGTGGCTGGATTTCTAAGGCTGGAATCGCAGTAATTACCTGGCTGAGAGGAGACAATCCCTTTGATCGTTGCAGACTCTACCCACAGCAATCAGCAAGGACACTTGACATACGCTGGGTGCATGGGGCCCATCACATATTGTGACTGTAGTAGAAACAAGAAGAGAACGCCACCTTAGATATTCACATTATGTCAGCCAGTCAGTAAACAATAAAAGAGGTGTCCCCAATTTGTTCCAAGCCTCAGTTTAAAGATTACCATGGCTTAAAGGGAACCCGTCAGGTGATTTTTGCTACCCTAAGAACAGCACGTGATAGAAGGAGAGAAGCTAAGCTTCAAATCACATAAAACTATATAATCACAGAGTAAATCCTGACCGGACTCGTTAAAGGGAATCAGCAATTTATTTTTTCATCTTTATATCAATATAACAAGATACTGATACATACTTTCTTAGCCGTTTCAATCTTCCGATTGTAGATTTTTTTACTTCTGCTTTCTGTATATAATTATGGGGGCAGCTATCTTGCCCAAGCTGCTTTTAACAGCATTTAGATAAATGTTTTGTGGCACCTTCATGGGCAAAGGAGCAGACCCAATGACTTCCTTGGTACCTGGGCAGAAGTCACTGTGCAGGGAGGAGGGAGCAGATAAAGTGTGACTATGTCCTATTGTGACTAGTGGATCCTGTGATATCTATACACATTGGTGTCTCCTTTCAGTGTAAGGCCCTGTTTACACGATGGATTTGTCCGCGGTTTCAGATGCGGTTTCCGCGGCCAAATTGCGTCTAGTTTATTAACATGGTTTCCTATGGGAAACCGCGTTAATATTCACACTCTGCGGGTTTGGCCGCGGCTCCGGGGCCAAACCCGCGCGTGTGAAGAACTCTCCTGTCACTTCTTGACAGGGAGTGCTATGCGCGGTGGGCGCGCGGTGCTGCCGCGGCCGACGCCGCGGGTGGTGCGTAGCTGGGACGCGGCTCGTGCCGCGGTTTGCCCCCTGCTATTAATTTGCATGGGGGCAAACCCTCAGCGCAATCTGCGCCCCTATCCAAGCTCCTCCCACGCCGAGGCCACGCCCACCGCCCACGCTGCAAACCCGCGGGTTTGCGGCGCGGTTCGACGAGGTTTTGGCCGCAGAAACCGCAGCGAGAGCCGTGGCGGAACCCGCGGCCAAAACCGTCGTGTGAACATGCCTTAATCCTGTCTTGGCTGATGAGGAAACTGCCGAAAAGTTTTCTCTACAGAACAGGCAGTGTCAGACTATAGGCCTAATGGCCAAAGTGAAAACTGCAGGTTTTCAGGATTTTTTTGAAAATATTAAAACCCGTGATTACGGCAAATTAAAAATAAAAAAATTCTTTAAAAACAACAGGTCATTTTCTGATGGCATTCCCTTTAACTGCAGATATGGTCATTTTTTGGCTCCTCATTTTTTTTCCCACACCGCCATTCAAGAGCCATAACTTCTTTTATTTTTTCTTTCATTTACATAGACAGATAGGGCTTCTTTTTTTTTGCAAGACAAGATGTACTTTCTGAGGGCTTCATTGACTGTACCATAGAATATACTGGGAAACCCAAAAAAATTCTCAAGAAGTGTAGTGAAATGTGTAAGGAAAAAAAAAAATTAATTTGCACCATTTTTTTGTTTTTATGGCGTTATCTCTTCGGTATGAGTGATGTGTTATCTGTAATCTGAACATAGTACAATAACACCACCATATAGGAAGGGTTTTTGTTATTTTAGTACAAAAAAAAAAAAAACACTAACTTCTTTCACTTCTGGACCAGAGTCAGCTCAATTTTTGCAGGCTGAAGTGTACTTTTTATTGGTACCATTTGGTTTACAGGCAGATTTTTGATTTTGGCATTTGAAATGTTTTTTTCTCCTTTCCCAGTGTCCAGCACATGGGATTAATGATGCTATATTTTAATAAAGCAAACTTTTACAGCAGTGGCCATATCAATTAAGCAGAACATTTTTTCTTGATTTCTAAAATGGCAAAAAGGGGGAAAATTCAAACTCCCTAACTTTCTTTTAAAACGCTTTTTTGTCTTTCTTCCTTAAACAAGCAGTCTCTTTACGGTACATAACAAGGGGGCTCAAATGCTTGTACACCCTTCTGCACTAATTATATATATATATATATATATATATATATATATATATTATATATATATATATATATATATATATATATATATATATATATATATATATATATATATATATATATATTTAGTGTAAAAAGGGTGAATCAAGATGGCATTTCCATTACTTTCTGCTTTCATGCTATATTATACATTCAGCTGCCATAGTGACCAATCGGCAACCGGTGATCTAGCTGGGGGGCAATCAGAGGGAGGAACAGACTTACGGAATAAAAGGAATTACAGGTCATTGGGGGTTCAGCGTACAGGTAGGCGGTGTGTACGGCTGCAAACAGAACTCCAATAGAAAAGAATGGAGAGTAATGGGGACTGTCTCCCCATTCTATGCCAACACTTCCGGGGGCCACTTCCGGGACCTGCATCTATCACTATAGTAGGAACAACCCTGTAACAGAATGACCACTCATGAATATTCACTAGGGGTCCTACTCTTTTACAAAACACTTATTATGAATTTGATTGGTCAGGCCTATTACTGGAGCACCGGCCTTTAGGCTTTTTCAGAGCACATGCAAATGGGTTGGATTCCCTGCAGATTTTCAGACACTGTCCAAGTTGGATGTCTGATGACAAATACAGCTCTGCTAGCTCACATATGAATTATCATGAAAAAATATAATACATGCAGAAAAAGATTAAGCATATTCCTATATAAAAATGGATAGTTTATTGAGAATAAAAAAAACTTTAAAAAACCCACACACACGTGCCAAGAAACACTTTTAGCTAATGAGCAGCATTGTTATCTTTGTATGCAAATACATAGCTCAGTGTTCTGCAGACTTGACAGGATGGTACAAGCCGTTACTGTATTGCTTTGTATTCATTCATCGTAGACCCGGAGGTTATTATTTGGCCTTTAGCTGCCATGGTAACCAAGGTTAGACAGGGGGAGTCCCTCTGTCAGTCACCTAAACGTCGCAACTGCTAAAGACTGCAGCATCTAGGAGGGTTAAACGGCTGTTGCTTCGGGAGCAAGGGGAAACAACTTGAGCTAGTACATCGCGAGTTCCTCTACCATGTAGGCGCTTGTTCTCATAGCTGGGTCTATGCAAGTTATGTTGCCTGGACGCCCAGGTTTAGATGCCCAGGTGCAAGTGCAACCACTGCAAACCCTGTAGCTATGCCACCAAATATATCTTACATAGTTACATAGTTTGTCGGCCCGAAAAAAGACATACGTCCATCCAGTTCAGCCTATTGTGCTAAAGTGTTGCTAAAGTGTTAAAGTGTTGATCAAGAGGAAGGCAAAACCCCCCATGAGATAGAAGCCAATTGTCCTCATGTTAGGGAAAAAATTCCTTCCTGACTCCAATCTGGCAATCGGAATAAATCCCTGGATCAACGACCCCCCTCTAGAATCCTGGTCACTATAACTTGTTATATTTACATCAAGAAATGCATCCAGACCCTTCTTCGAATCCTAGTCACTATTATACATAAATGTCTATCCCTCTCCAATCCACACATAACTTTATGATAGAAATGCATCCAAGCCCTTCTTGAACTCTGTTAGTGAAATCACCATGACTATTTCCTCTGGCACAGAGTTCCACAGTCTCACCGCTCTAACAGTAAAGAATCCCTTTCTATGTTTATGTAGAACCTTTCGTTCCTAAAGACGTAGAAGATGCCCCCTTGTTCTAGATACAGTCCTGGATATAAATAAATCTTTAGCGAGATCTCTATATTGGCCCTTAATATATTTAAACATATTTATTATGTCCATTCCTCAACTCTGACACTACTAAAACGCTAGTCCACGCC
The DNA here is from genome assembly GCA_025379985.1 of Phyllomedusa bahiana. Lineage (NCBI taxonomy): Eukaryota > Metazoa > Chordata > Amphibia > Anura > Hylidae > Phyllomedusa > Phyllomedusa bahiana. The sequence goes on along the minus strand of JAODAL010000539.1, from coordinate 207,740 downwards.
CGTCATCCGTCATCTTCCTGGCCTCCTTGACCTATCATGCTAACTTCCTTACTCACCTAGTGCTCCCACCCCATATCAGCACTACCTCTCGGCATCCCCCCCCCAAACATCCATCCCTTAACTCTGATGCCCGTCCTTGCCCCCTCTCATCCCCACACTCTCAACCTCCGTACCTCACCCCTTTATGACTCCCCCATCCTAAAACCCTGCTTTGGACCTAAATCCCTTCCCCACTTGGCATGCCCATTCCCTGCGTCACAACCCCGTATTCCCAATGTTCCATTGGCGCTCTAAAATAAATAATAATAATAATAAATAATAATAATTATGTCCCCCCGAAGCCGTCTTTTCTCTAAACTAAATAACCCTAATCTTGCTAATCTTTCTGGGTATTGTAGTCCACCCAGTCCTTTTATTATATCGGTTAGTGATTTATTATATCTGTTAGTGATTTTTTTCAAAACTGTTACTGTTTGTCACAAACTTAAGGGAGAGGGACATGTCTGTCAACTGTGATCAGGTTGCCAGATATTGATAGGATTTGGAGGGGGGCGCACTTTAAAGGTGTCTAATTCATGTATTTTATAGGTTAGTAGTTTTCTAAAGCTCCAAATTGTTAGTATCTCCAGTTCTAGTAATTTTTCTGAAGATAAATGCTTGTACACAAGATTTTAAAAGGAGGTGTTTGATTCAAATGAAAAATTAGATGCACACACCAGAAATATTTTTATGAAAAAAATAAATAAAATTTAATGCAACTTGAACTAGAATCCGTGACTATTCGGCATGGAGTACCCCCACCCACAAAAGTTAACCCCACTGAAGGGGGCCAATCCGCATCTCAAATCCACAACATTTCAAAACGCAAATCCATGACACAAAATCTAAAGATCTGGATTCTTTATCTAGCTAGCATCCGAATACAGCCTCACATTACACTCGAGCTGCAGGAGGCATCAGCAACTAAAACATACAATATCCAACTACAGTTATCTAAGCATGTTCTAAAAAGGAAATAGAAAGGCATGTTGAAAACAATGACGTCAAAAGGTCAAAATAAAGGGCTTTCGACTTTTGCTTGCTGTAATCAGATTTTCTATTTTATTTAAGGCCATTTGTAGGACACAGACAGAATTGTCTTTTTACTTCTCCAATTAGCCTTTACAATATTTTTCCGAATGTTGACCACCAGTGCTACTCCTTCATGAAGAAATTCTGGGGGGCTGTGCCATCATCACACTTCTCTTTGACAATCATTAAAAGGTTTTGTTTTATACAGGTAATTTGCATCTACTAAAATAAATCCTAGTTCTATTTATAATACTCTGTTCTGGTGGGCAATCATGCACGGCCAGTCCCCAGTTTCTAGCTCTTCTCTGCACAGAACATTAAACAGAGTTCATCCTGATTAAACATAAGAATAAGATCCCATCCATCTCACCCAGATATATGCAGCAGGAGTAAAAACTGGCCATGGGATGGAAGGAGAGTATGATCACTGCTGATGACCTATGGCACTTGTAGTAAACAATGCTGAGAGCACTCACATGATACAGCACAATTACCCACTACATAACATTTGGCTAGGACAGTGATAGCTAACCTTTTGAGCTCGGTGTGTCAAAAAAACGAGCATAACTCGGGTGGTGTGTCACTTAAAGAAAAAGCCAGTTTTGTGATATTTGTAGCTCTTATAACAAAATCTAATAAACCTGCGGCTGTGAGCAGTGTTTGCAGCTGCCTGAGTATAAGGCCATGTCCCCACGGCACCGGTTTGCGGACGTTTTTTTCAGACGGTTTGTGGTTTTGCAAACAGTCCGAAAAACCGGCCGCAAACTTTTACACAGGCCGCTATGGAAAACCCGTGCAGCATTCCCCACTGTTTTTCAGACCGCCGGCCGCCCCAAAAAACATTGTGCTTGTTCATTCTTCCGTCCGGTTTTCAGACAGAATCTGAAAAAGTGAATGTGAAGGGGGAGGGCTTTTCTCCGCTAATCGCAGAGAAAAGCCATCCCCCGGTGGCCGTGTGCACACCACAAAAACCGGTCAAATAAAGGTCGGATAAACCAACCAGTATTTGTCCTGTGCCGTGGGGACGCGGCCCAAGTCCGCTTGCTGCTGTGGCTTCACTAATGGAATTTACTAAGCACACAGTCTGCTTGCCGCTCTGGTTTCACTACCTGACCGTGTCAGCATCTGGAGACAGGGCAAGCGCGGCACGAACGGCACTATGACACGCGTGTCAGCAAAAATGTCTCGACATATCTCCTCTGACACGTGTGTCCATAGGTTAGCCATCACTGGGCTAGGACTTGCTCACCCACTACTCATAGTGAATAGTTACATAGTTTTTAAGACTGAAAAAGAAAGACGTCCATCCAGTTTAGCCTATTGCCCTACAGCGTTGATGGAATGCAAAACCCCCCCATGAGGTAGAAGGCAATTATCCTCATTTAAGGGAAAAATTCCTGGATCAACAACCCTTCTCTAGAATTCTAGTCACTATAACTTGTATAGTAAACACCGCTATAGAAGGTAATTTAAAAAAAAAAAAAAAAAAACACGCTGTCTATGTTACATTGACATAATAGACTAAATGAGACATTTTGTGATAATCACAATGCAGTCCCTTTAATATCTTTGCTCAGGCAGAATATAACTAAGGGTATGGCAGTCTGCTTTGAAAACAGTCAAAATCCAACTGTAAAACCATCCCCATAGACCTCAATAGCAAACCCAAGCTGTAATCCACATAGCCTGGATTTTCTGAGGTTGAATTTTATCAATTATTGTACTATTCAAGGGGTTGGCCTGAATCCGACCAGTATATGAACTTAGTCGTGTGGATGCAGCCTAACTGAGCAGTCATTTTAAGATATGTTCACACGGCGTACTTCAAGTGTTTACCTTTGTGTGCAGAAAAACAGTCAAGTTTACTCCTTAAAGTGACCCACAAGCACGTAATTTCAACGAGAAAATGACACGCACTGGCCCGAAGCAGATGATTTCTGGCCCCTATACTTCTGTAGTCCTCAGGAAATACGGGACTAAAATCATTACTGTCTCCACAATGCCGATTTCACACTGCACTCAATGAGTGCTGTACATGAACATTGTTCACAGCGTATTCTGGCACATGCTTTAGCAAAAATTACGTGCCAAAATACGTCGCGTGAACAGACCCTTACGGCTTCTATTTAGTGTTTTACGGGTTGAGGGTTTTCTTGCTTCCAGGTAATCTGAAAATAAATATAAGGGTATGTTCACATGGTGTGTTTGCGGGGCGTAATTGCGCTGCGATCCGCCTGAAGTATGCACCGCAAATACGACAAATCCTTCAATGCAAGGATTTACCAGCGTATTGCCCTTAAAAAGTAGTACTGAAGAAGGGAAAGGGAAAGTGAATGAGGGTCGGGCCAGAGCGCTGTTGAACATGGACGCTGGTCGGCATGTACTTTTAATAGCAGGCTTTTGAGCCTCTTGAGCATCACTCCAAAGTCTACAAAAAAACATTCCCATGGTTCGCTTTCAGGTTACTGGAGTGAGAAACAAAAGCAACCCCAGAAAAAAGGCCTTAAAGGGGTTCTCTCACAACAAAAGACTTGCTTTCAACATGAAGGAAGCAGTTAATGTATACTTTTTCTAAATACATTGATCAATAGATTTTACTTTAGTCATTAGAGAAGACATTTTGTGCTCTAGTGCAGACAAATTTCTATGGTAACCTGCGTATCAGAACATAGCTTATCTGATTAGCCGAGAGCAGTGCATGGACTGAGCGGAGGAGAAAAGCTCATTAAATAGCAAGATTAGCTTCAATTTACAGATAAAGGCATTGTATTCAGTCCTCACAGCAATGAAGAGATAATCTCCTGTATGGTCAGAGTACAGCTCAGAAGCTGAATATGTGAATCACTGCAGTAGAACCGCAGCCTGAGGAGACAGAGTGACTGGAAAGCTGCTGTGAGTACATGGAGCAGCCTACTGAGAAAACCCCTTTAAGAAGGAAGGCCAGCTAACTGCATGTAACAATGTGAATGACGAGAACAAACAGTAGGTTTTCAGAAAGCTCTCTCTGTTACTTGGCAACCTAGGCTCAAGACAACTAAGAAGCAACTGGTATAAAACACAGACGGGTAAAAAATAGCAGGCATACTTTTATAAAAATAGACTAAGTCGAAGGCAGCGTAACACAAGACATTTGTCCAATGTATAGCAGATGTCAATTAACGGTCAAAAAATAAAGTAGTGCTCTTTATTTTCAAGACCATGTGCCAAAAAAAGCACAGCGTCATTATGCCCCAACCACAAAGCATATAAGGGCCCCAAACTATTAAAGTTAGTAAAGATCTGAGAGATGGGGCAGAAGGCAGGATAGAAAGAAAAATTAGACATCTTAAACATGACCGGTGGCCACTGTTGCCATGTTGTTTTAGTGAATACTAGTTTGTAATACCTCTGGAGCATCGTTGCTTATACAGTAACTCAGTGTTCTGTTATTCCTTTTAGAATTGCATTACTGAACCTGTCAGCTGGGTGTTACCATTCCAGGTTTTAGAGAGTTGAGTTCCAAACCTGCTGACAAATTCAGTGATAAATTTCTAAAAGTCAAAAACAAAGGAACAGCACAATAGAGTTAGAAGAGAGGATGATCCAGAATTATTTCACAGGGCACCCAAGTCTTTACTAAAATAGACAGATCAGAATATCATAGCTACCAGACAGGCTAGCCTTTGTTTGCAAATACAGAGGTCAGATGTTTCCTGTAATTCTTGACCAAGTTTGCATGCACTACAGCAGGGATTTAGACCCAATCCTCCATACAGATCTTCTCCAGATCTTTCAGGTTTCAAGGCCGTCACTAGACTACATTCAAGCTCTCTTCAAAGATTTTCGATTCAGTTCCGGTCTGGAGGCCGGCTAGGCCATTCCAGGACCTAGAAATGCTTCTTACGGAGCCTCTCCTTAGCTGCCCTAGCTGTTTGTCTCTGGTCATCGTTCTGCTGGAAGACCCAGCCACGATCCATCTCCAGGTCCTTACTGTGTGACGGAGGTTGTTGTCCAACAGCTGGGGATGCAGGGCCCCATCCATCCTCCCTTCAATATAGTGCAGTTGTCCTGTCCCCTTTGCAGAAAAGCACTCCCAAAGTATGAGGTTTCCACCCCCATGCATCAAAGTTGGGACGGAGTTCTTGGAGTTAACCTTATCCTTCTTCCTCCAAACACGGCGAGTGGAGTTGACACCAAAAAGTTCTAATGTTGATCTCATCTGACCACATGACCTTCTCCCATACCTCCTCTAGATCATCCAGATGGTCATTGGTGAACTTCAAACGGACCTAGTCATGTGCTGGCTTGAACAGGGGGAACTTGCGTGCCCTGCAGGATTTTAACCCATGACAGCATAGTGTGTTACTATTATGGAAATCTTTGAGACTGTGGTCCCAGCTCTATTCAGGTCATTGACCAGGTGCTCCCACGTAGTTCTGGGCTGATTCTTGTTCTTTCTCAGAATCATCCTTACCCCACGAAGAGAGATCTTGCATGGAGCCCCAGACCAATGAAAATTGACAGTCATCTTGTGTTTCTACCATTTTCTAATAATTGCGCCAACAGTTGTTGCCTTCTCACCAAGCTGCTTGCCTATTGTCCTGTAGCCCAACGCAGCCTTGTGCGGTCTACAATTTTGTCCCTGGTGTCCTTAGACAGCTCTTTGGTCTTGGTGGAGAGGTTGGAGTGTAATTAATGGTGCGGACCACTGTCTTTTATACGGCAAACAAGTTCAAACATATGCAATTAATACAGGTAATGAGTGCAGAGTAGAATGGCTTCTTAAAGAAAAAAACAAAAGAGGTTTGTGAAAGACAGAATTCTTGCTGATCAAATGTAATAAAATTCAAAAACAATCATACAATGTGATTTTCTGGAATTTGTTTTAGATTCTGTCTCACAGTTGAAGTGTACCAACGATAACTTTACAGACCTCCATTCTTTATAGGTGAGAAAACTTGCAAAAACGCCAGGGTATCAAATACATTTACATTGGTGAAAAAAAGTTTTATATTTTATGTGACAGATCAACACAAAGTAGTATTTTTAAATTGTAAAAAACATAATACTTGCTTTTCCAAATTTTTGCTAACTAAAAAAAAAAGGAAAAGTGAGGCGTGCATACGTATTCAGCCCACTGTACTTTGATACGTCTAAATCGAATACAGTGTGACAAATTGCCTTTAGAAGTCACCTAATGAGTAAATAGAGTACATCTGTATGTAAGTTCTCCTCGGTAGAACTACAGCAGTTACTGGGAAGTTGGTCAAAGTTAGGGCATGTTTACACGGCTTATTTTGGGGGACATATTGCTGCGTATTTCATCGCATAGTGCGCTTAATACATGGCAAGTATATGCGCGCAGCAATACGTAATCCGTAGCTCTCAGAGCACTATGGATTACGCCTCTTCCCCCCCACGCATACAATCCAATCGTATTGTACGCGCGGGGAGATAAGTGCCATTTCATTTATTGGTAATGCATGTCAATGGGGCCATGGGGAACCCCCCTTCCCCCCGCGCCTCAGGAGTACGCGCTGATCAGCACGAGCTCCCGAAACACACAATGTATTGCGGTGCATACTGTACGCACCGCAATACATCGTGTGAACATACCCTTAATAGGAAGATGGATGGAGCTAAAAATTTGAGACTGGTGGTAGGTTCACCTTTCAGCAGGAGAATGACCCTAAATGTACAGCCAACGCTACAATGGAATGGTTTAACTCAAAGCATATTCATGTGTTAAAGTGGCCCAGTTAAAGTCTAGATCGAATTGAGAACATATGGCAGGACTTGAAAATTTCTGTTTATAAATATTCACGAATCTGATTCGCTAGAGCAATTTTGCAAAGAAGAACGGGCAAAAATTCCAACCGTTCGGCTAGGTTCACACGGCTTATTTGCAGGGCGTAATTACTCCCCCGCAATTACACTGTGTGGACGGGGGCGGGAGCGGGGGGCCGGCACCTCGCCGGCCCATAGACTTGCATTACCAGCGGCGTGTATACGCTGCTGGTAATTCACATGTCAATTATCTCCCCGCGGCGGATTCGCCGGGCGGGGAGTGGAGACGTAATCCATAGTTCTCTGAGAACTGTGGATTACCGTAATGACTGGGACGTATTCCAGCCGTAATTTGCGCACTCCGGCGCGTAATTACAGACTGAAATACGTCCAATTTTAAGCCGTGTGAACATAGCCTTAGATGTGCAAAGCTGGTACAGACATAACCCAACAGACTGCAGCTGTCCTGCAAAATGGCTGTTTGCATCTCTTATGTGCTGAGGAGGGAGGGAGGGAAAAATCATCAATTGTCAATAACACACCTCCCTGACAACTGGGCAGTGTCAAAGAAAAAAAATATAATTTTTTTTTTTCCTCGCAGTGCTAACCAGACATCCAAATGGGCGATTATAGGCCTGTTTAAAATGACTCTTCCTGATCAGAGTGAAAATTGCATGATTCCATTATGTTTTTTTCCCCAATATGTACAGACATTAAAAAAAAATAAAAACATGTTTTAAAAATGTTTGGTGATTCATTTAAATATACACACTTGACTGAATCAATAACTTATTGACTGCTGGCACAATAGCTTTAATATTAGGGGATTCAAAAAGGTAAGGCTGAATTTTAAGCAGATTAAAAAAGGTATTTAAAAACGAGCTTGAAAGAAGATATACAGCCAACACTGTACCAATCTCAGTAATCCTCCAAACTGAAAAAACTTCCAGCAGAAGCAAAACAGTAGCAATGAGATAGTGATGATGCATACTCAGCCATGCAAATACAAGGGCCCATAGAATCTGCAGCACTCAACATTTGATTTTACTTCAAATAATGGGACATACATATCTTGAAGATTACGTTAAATAAGGAAAAATTAAAAAAAAAAGGAAGGAGGAAAGTCCAAGCAAGAGTAGCTGAATGTTCACCAGGCGCAGCGTTAATGAGGATATCTGCTGTTAGCTAGGAACCACATCCACACTGTAAAGCCAGGATAAAACACATCTTGCTTAACCATCTTCCAAGGCTTTTGTATAATCTGGCAGAAGGACCTAAAGCCAATCACCAGAAAGAGCGAGACCATTGTTTCCCTAAAGAAAAAGGGAGCAGGGGTGGGGGAGGGTGGGCATAAGCCATTGACATTTAAGAAGTCTACTTGTTTCCATGTGTTTGTTTTTTTATCCAAAAGATGAAAGTAGCAAAGATAAAAATCACGTGGAATCATACAAGTACATTTAATAAGCAATGATTTCTATACATCGATACCAAGTAAAAAACAAAATAGACAAGGAAAAGACTAAGTTCTTCTTTGAATAAAATTAAAACGAATACTAATATAACAAGATTCAATCTTCTCCTAAACTCAAACATCTTCTTATTATTACACATGTAATCTTGGTCAGGGTATATAGGTTACCGTGCCTCAACATAAGCAAGAGCTACATACCCATTTGAGATCTGTTGAAGGAACATAACTTGAGGGATTTAACCTTGAGTGGAATGAAAGGCGCTACAAAATCTGTACATTTTTGTGCAGATTTACAGGCCAGTTATGCATTTATTTATTTTTATTACATGTGGCCTCAGAAAAATCCAAATTTAAGCCCCACTGATGCTTACTCTAATCCAGCTGGATACCTCTAATGAAGCAAATACATAATCTAACCTTAGGGCTTGTTCACACGACGTTTTGGATGCGTTTTACGGATCCGTTTTTAACCTGTGAAAACTGGATGTAAACTGCATCCAAAAAGCGGATCCAGAAAACGCAACAGCTGATCCTCTTTTGGATGCGTATTGGATGCGTTTTGCATGCGTTTTACGGATCCGTTTTTTTCAATGCTTTATTTAAATCAACCTATCAAACTACAATTATAATATAACCTATCAATGACCAAGAAAAAAACCTTTTTTTACCTAGTGTCAGTCAACTGTACATACACCTATGATTTTACAACCCGCCGCCCCCCCCTTTTTTTTTTTTCAAATCAACCAATAGTTTTTAATCTCAGAGACCCTACGTCCATGTGCAGCCGGTGGTATGCTGGGGGCTGTGGGACTGACATTATCCTCCTCTCCTTTACCCATGTAGAATGAAGGAATTTTTTCAATAGCACATTGCATCAGAAAAATTAGCCCTCCCATTAAAATGATACAAAATATAACCCAAACATAATATTCAAATTTTATATTTAATTTAAATCCAATGCGTTTTACGGATGCATTTTTGGCATCGAAAGCAGATCCAAAACGAACCCAAATGTATGCTGCGCTTTTGGATCCGCTTTCGGGATGCCAAAAGCACACTCCATTATTTCCTATGGGGATTTCTCTTGCGTAAAACGCAAGAAGAATTGACATGTCAATTCTTAAAACGGATCCGAAAAGCGCATTGCGAAAAGCGCACCGGCTATCACTCGTGTGAACAGTGATGCATTTTTGCCATTGAAAGCAATGTTAATCACACTGACAATTGTTAGATTTGTTTTGCGATCCGTTTTACGGATCCGCATAACGGATCTAACAATTGTCAGTGTGATTAACATTGAGTTGAATGGCAAAAGCGCATCGCTGTACCCACGGGAGATCGCCAATGTGCTTTTGAGGGCTCTCCTGCACTGCGCTTTTCGCATCCGCTTTAAGAATTGACATGTCAATTCTTAGTGCGGTTTATGCAAGTGAAAGCCCACAGGAGATAATGGAGTCCGCTTTTGGCACTTGTCCAAAAGCGCTACACACTCCTGGTACGTAACAGCTGCGCTTTGCATCCTGAAAGCGGATGCGAAAAGCACACTGGGAGGCTGGACGGGGATCACTGGAGAGGTGAGCGGCGGTAGCGGGAGCGCAGGTGAGCGGCGGCGGCGGTGACAGTGGAGGAGGTGAGCGGCGGCGGTGACAGTGGAGGAGGTGTCCGGCGGCGGGAGCGGAGGTGAGCGGCGGCGGTGACAGTGGAGGAGGTGAGCGCCTGGGGCAGACAGTCAATGAATGGAGCTGGGACAGACAGAGAGAGAGAGACAGAGAGAGACAGAGAGAGACAGAGAGAGACAGAGAGAGACAGAGAGAGACAGACTGACACTGGCTCTCTACCCCTCCCCCCCATCCTTGCTTCTGAAAACGCATCCGGAAAGCGGATGCATAAAACGCAGCTGAAAAAGCATTCAAAACGGATCCAAATAAAGTATCCAATGATGCGTTTTGCGGATCCGCTTTCCAGATGCGCTTTTCAAGTGCCAAAAACTGATCCATAAAAAGGATCCAAAACGCCGTGTGAACAAGCCCTTAGGGTGCTTTCACACAGTGCGGTTTTTGGTGTGTTTTTTTGTGCAGGAAGGCACAGCAATTAATGCTATACATTGTTGCACAAAAAACGCATCCAAAAAAACGCATCAAAAACCGCACTGTGTGAAAGCACCCTTAAACAAGCACAAAATAAAACTGCTTTTTTCTTTCATGTGCTTGCATCCATAACATCAAAACTGGATTGAATAACAAACCACCAATTGAGTTGGTACAGCTGAGAAATAAAAACATGACCTTTTGCTGTAGGCATTCGTTAAGGCACTTGGCATTTTCTGAGTAAATAAAACAATACAAGTTACCAAAAAAGGTAATAAAATGAAGAGAAGTGCCTATTCCAGCCAACGGCAGTATGACAATAATAAAACTGCATAGCAAAATGTAAGTCTCTAAGTGAAATCAGGTTTCTGGTGTTATTTAATGCTATGTACATCTTGTGTTTTTATTTGTGTTTTACATATTTGAGCTGGTACAAAATATTTTAAATGCAAGAGAATACAAAAGGAGTAGTGATTAAAAAAAGAAAAAGAAAAAAGTCAAAATAGTGGGTAAATTGATTTTCATGTTCTATAGGGAAAACCACTGGAAATCTGATATACATTTCTGCTTTTTTGGTGGTTCTTCACCCACTGTTTGGACTTAAAGTGGTTTTACCACAAAGTAAAATTGATATGAGAAGCATGCAAATTAAATTACATGGTCACCATTCATTAGTATTAAAAATTATGTACCATTTTGTTTTAGCTGCTCCCATAGTGATCCATATAGTGTACAGCTCGTCTCTAGGGGATACGACCGGTGACGAGAGCTCTTCAGACCTGGCCGCACATGCTCAGACATCACCTCTGCTTTCAGGCAGCTATTGTCAGTCTCTTTCCTGCTTAGTAATCACAGACACTCCCTGCTGAGCAAGTGTTCCACTCCAGGTGCTGTTATTCTACTCCTGTCCTCCATACTGCTTAGTAATTAGTCAAACAAACAGAAAAAAAACCTAAATCAGGTATTTGCATTGAGAAAAAAAAAAAAAGCCACAGGTTTCATTCCTGCAGGGATTTGAACCCTATGTTGGAAGGCAGAAGTGCTAACCCCTCAGCTACATTGTAGCTCTTTACATAAACCATTTACAGAAAAACGTGACATTTACTCAAAATCACAAAGCTCAATGGCTGGATTATAGACGGAACCCAGTAGGAGGCAATGCAAGCCCCTGTGCTACTTGGGAAAGATAAAATAGGTGCAGATAACTAATGAGCAAAAGCTCACATACCCCTCTACTAAGGGAACAACTGAATGATAAACTGCACGTTAAAAAGTACCAGGTCACACCAATATGCAAAAAAAAAAAAACAGTATAATACATGGGAAAACTACACAAATGCAAAAATACATTCCTATTTAATTGATTAACTTAAAATCAGGACAGAAACAAAAGTCTTTATTTACTAATTTTATCTACTGCTTGCTTAGACCGTTTCCTAGGTTGCCAATCATACTGCAGTGGCCGGCTGAATCTTATCAGCAGGACAGGAGCTGACAGAATCTTTAACCCTTTAGAGTTACTGTAAGATCTCTGTGCCCTGATGTCAGATCTGCAGTGACCGTTATGTTTGTATGTAAATACACAGATAACAGTTCGCCTTAGCAAGTTTCTCACTCAGTAGAAGCTTCCACTAATGACAAATACTGCTCTGCTAGCTTACATTAATATCCAGACATCCTGCTCGGACATTTTTTTTTTGTTTGTTTGTTTTTTCAACCCCCCCCTTCTATCGCCTGTGTTCCTCTAAGGCCGTGTTCACACGGCTTATTCAAGCCGTGATTGCGGGACGGATCCCGCCCGCAATACGGCTTGAATAAGGGGCGGGGACGAGGGCGGGACGGGGGCGCGGCGGGGGAGCTGCCCGCCGGCCCCATAAACCATGCATTATTTACGACGCGTATGCGCCGTAAATAATCTGCATGTCACTTTCTCCCCCCCCCCCCATGGCGGATTCGCCGAACGGGGAGGAGCGACGGAATCCACAGTTCTCATAGAGAACTGTGGATTACCGTAATGACAGGGAGGGATTGGAGCCATACTGAAGCGCAAATACGGCGCGCAGTACGGCTCTAATCCGCGGCCAAATAAGCCGTGTGAACGAGGCCTAACAGGCACAGGTAGAAATGGCAGAGCTGAGATGTCAGTCAATGGTGCAGAAATGCCTGCAGGGTTCACACAAAGTGATAGCCTAAAGTGAGCGGGGGGAAGGTTCTGTGAAAATAAATTGATATTACAGCAATTATACAACTTCTCTTTATTCTTTTTCACATCTCTCCAAGTAGAACATTTTCTTTATTCTATGCAAGCAATTCAAACTATGAAAACACATTTCATTATTTATCCTGAATGTAGGCCTTTATCATAGTCCAGAGTGGCATGAAGTAGAACCACTTGAATTTCTGCACTACTCTACTGCACTAATGGATGTTGAAAATATGGGGATTGCTGTTAGAAAAGAATGAGGAGACTGGTTAATAAAAATTGCAAGATATGTAAATCAGAGTATTTGCTAATTTATAAGGGGGTTGTCTGGTGTCATATATATAAATTTTATTTTTCTTCAAAACCTTTTTGGGAATTCGGAGTTAAGAGTGTTACATACTTTATAAGGGGATGTACAAAAAAACGACACGTAGTAGTCCAGGCAGAAATCTGCCTCCTATTCTCTATTATTTCATTTCGTGTGAATGATGGCCCATATTTTACATTGCAGTCTGTGCGGAGCATTTACAACATTGCTTTGGGTGTATTTCACACGTATATCAGCACAAAATAAATGCCAAAATACTGTGAACATACTCTTAGGCACACACAATACATCCATCCATCCATCCATCCAGTTCAGCCTATTGTGCTATAGTGTTAATCCAGAGGAAGGCAAAAACTCCCATGAGGTAGAAGCCAATTGTCCTCATTTTAAGAGAAAAAAAAATTCTTCCCGACTCCAAATTGAAAAAAATAAATCCCTGCATCAACGACCCTTCTCCAGAATCCTAGTCACTATAACTTATATTATTACACACTAGAAATGCATTTACAATAAAGAGCCAATATGTTGGTGTAGAAACCTTCTTTACTCTAGACGTAGAGGATGCCCCCTAAAACTTACCCTTCGTTTCAGTTTTTTTGTGTGGAAGAGCTACAAAAACATTGAACTTAAAAAGGCAGCAAAATGGAAACGTTTTGTAGTGTGGTCATGATTTCCCAACCCCCACCCCCATTCTGAACTTTTGTTACTCGGTCAAGTGTATTAGTCAGTTTAAATATACCTCCAACTTCCTAGCCATTTTCTCCCTCAATAAAGCTGCACCCTCCTCATTTAGCTGCAGACAGGAGTAGTGTCTTGCTACAGCAGTACTTTTCCTGAACAGACATCCCCCCCCCCCCCCCCCACCAATATGACAAACTGGCAAATTTGTTTTAGTGTGACAGATTAGGACTAGCCTCCCTGACACTCTTCCCTCTACCCAGTCTTTTGACTGTTGATCTGTCAGGGTATGTTCACACTGCTTATTCTGAAGCGTAATTGCGCACGTATTTCACCACGTATAATGCACGCAATAATTACGGTAATTCATAGCTCTCATAGAAAGCTATGGATTACGCATCGTCCCCTCACGCGTACAACATGATCGTATTGTACGCCGGGGGAGAGAAGTGACATGTCAATTGTTAGCAGCGATTACTTGATGGCCCCACCGTGCATTGGAAATACGTGCTGATCAGCACATGCTTCCAACACACCCGGCGTATTGCGGCACGTGCTATACGCGCCGCAATAAGCCGTGTGAGCATACCCTTAGCCAGAATAGAGAATGGCAACAAAAATTGTGTGTGGTGGTGCCACAGTGAACATTTCTACCAGGTTCCTTCACGCTGATCACTTTCATTGTATAGACTTTAAGGGTCTGTGCACATGGCGTTTTGGATCCGATTGTGGATCAGTTTTGGATCCGAAAATCGCATCCATAACACATCCAACACGCAGGTGTGTGATTGGATGTCTTATGGCTACAGCAGGAAAGCACCCTATAATTTTAAACAGGGCTCCTGCTGCTTCAAACTATCAAAAATTTTTGACATAAAAATTCCTTTAAATTTGGACCCCAAAGAAAACAAGTAAAAACAAAATGGGGATCCCTTCGCCCTTGAACGCAAAATTTGCTTTTTTATACTAAAAACCCCACGAAAATCACAGGGCAACATTGTTAATGCATTTTTGGGTCCAAAACCCCGGGGTTTCCAAAACACTCACCAAAAAAGGGTATGTACATGGCCTAAAACCGGGCCGAAAAGAAAAAACCCCCTAAAAATCAATAGCAACTTAAGCCAATATACTGTAGTTCTATTCAGAAAGAGAATTCAGAGAAGAGTATTCTCTTGTAGCAGGTAATGGGAGTGCAGCTTTTCTACACCACATCCAGAGAAAGTACGCTTCGAAGGTCTGGTCCACATCAGTATCGGAGGTTCTGTTCAAAACCTTAGTTGCAGAGGTGGAACAGACACCAAAAGCACCAGACTAACCCATTTGACTTAAAATAGGCCCACCCGGGTTTTCCTGGCAGGGTGTCGTTGGGCTCAGGGAAAAAGTAAAAAAAAAAATAGCTTTTTCCCGGGCACTATCCACCCAAAAAAAAAATTTGAAACAAAGGCTTCTGTCCCCTCTCGCCCCTCCTGTTTTCCCTTTATCACTGGTACCCCTTACTCTACGTTTACAGCCCCAAAAACCCCGCTTTTTTTCCTGGATCCCCCACCCCCTCCCACGTGGGGGGTTTTAGCTGCGAGTTTGGGGATAAACGTGCTTCTGAAATAAGAATCCACGAAAAGGCCCTTTCCCCCCAAATCCTGCAGACTCTGACAAGTAGGTTCACTAAGGGGATACAAATTAATGTAGACAAAACACAAGCTCAAATGCTACCCAGGCCCGCCAAACCGGCCGGGGCAAAACCCTTTCCCCCTTTCATTAGTGTAAAAAGGGAAATTTTGGCCTTAAATCGGGGGGGAAACACATAACAAAAAGGGCCCCGACCGGCTTTAAAAATAAAAACCCCTTTAAATACATAGCTGAAGGGGGAGAGGAGACGGAAACGTGGAGGGGGGGCTCCCCTTTAAAACCGTATCTCGGTCGGGTACATCTTCAAAAGGCTTTTTTGTTTTTCCCCAACCTATTTAAACCTAATACACTCCCTTCCAATTTTCGCCCCAACAAAAGGTGTTAATCGCATTAATAAAAAAATACCCCCAAATTTTTGTCTGGAAAGGGAAGGGGCCCCCCGGTTCCCGGGCTGGGGGCTCCCGAAACCCTAGAAGAACGGGGGGATCAACACCCCCCAACACCCAGGGACACAATATTGCAGTTTTTGCGGGCGGGGGGGCGCAAAACGGGTTTTCGGGGATCCGCATTTTTGGGCAGACACAACGCCCTGCCCAAAAACTTTCTGGGATTTTTTGCCCCTCAAAAATTTTTCCTGCACACACCCTACCGACAGTTTTCCAAACCCTTTTGGTGAAATTTTAACCCATTTTTTAAAGCACAAAAAGGAGGGCAGGGCAGAATACAAAAAAGACGGGGTTTCTTCACCCACGGGCCTCGCTGCTGCGCTCATTCTGGGGAAACCCGGACTTCCAGGGAGGGAGCCCCCACCGAGAGTTTCACAGTTGGAGGAAAGGCGGGATCAGATACATAGCCCACCTGGTAGATTTTAAAAAAAACCCCCACACTCCCTCTCTTGGGCTAAAACTTAGTTTCCCCGGGGGACACAAATTCTCTTTCTCCCCCCATTTCAGTGCCTGCGACTACTCTAATACTGTATCTCACAAATGACCGCAGTTTAAGGGGCCCGGGGGGTTCTGGAGGCTTCTACGACTCCCAAACTACATCAAAGGGCCCTAATTTTCATACCTATACAATTACATACACTCACCGCTAGATTTTGCGGATACCAATATGGGACTCACTAAATGGGTAGAAGACGACCCAGTTTTCGACCTTCAAACTCCCCAACAGGATTTCAACAACAGCAGATATCTGGAGATGTCTTTGCAGCTTTATCATAGGGCATACATAACACCGGCTCGGGGATTTAAAATGGGGTTTTTTGGAGGATGTAGATTTTTTCCTTTTAAAAAAATCCCCCTAAAGCGGAAATGTTTCACTTTTTGTGGGCATGCCCGGCCCCTGCACAAATTCTGGCAAAGGGGAATGGCCTTCACTAGAAAAACATCTGAAAAAACTTTGCCCCCCAACACCCCCGTTTTTGGGCCACATAGACACCAGGGACTCCTGCGCCCCGGGAGGATGGGAAAGCTCTTATATATGTTTTCTACAGCAGGGAAAAACCCATTCTTCATATTTGGGGTTTCATGACTCCCCCCCACCTTTCAATTTTATTTCTAGAAAAACCCTATCTTTTATTATGAAAATGGACGGGTTTGGGGCCCTTCCACAAAAAAAAGGAAAAAAATTCGCACACTAAAAATTCTTCGAGGTTAGGGAAAAAGCAGTTTTATTCCACTGTTACCGATAAAAACCCAAAACGCAATCAGAGAGATTGTTTTCGCCCAAAGGGACCTGGTACCAGCACAGATCCTAAAAAAAGGAGAACCACCCAAAAAACCCATGGGGATAAGATGCCCCCGGAAAGGGGTTTCTGGGGGTACGCGTGCTCTTTCCCGTTTTGCTTTCAAAGTTTTTAAAATTCCTGGAGCTCATAGGAACTCCACCCATTCCAATGGAAAAAAATTTGGGCCTATCAAATCGAATGGTCCCCCCCCCCTCCCCCCCCCCTCCCCCAATGCGGCCCATAGGGAGATGCAACAAAAATTTGGGTGGTGCGCCTAGACCTGCACAAGGTTTTTCAAATTTTTGGACCTTCAATGGCAAAAAGTTTCGGCCCCAAACCCGCGTTTCGGGCCCCTCCCTTCTAAGGGGTCTACAGTCTGAAATAGGTCACGTTTAATTAAGGCCTAATACACCAGGCAAAGGGGGGGAAAAGGAAAAAGGGGCGAGCGAAAGAAGGCAAAAAAGACTCCGGGCTGAAAAAAACCAGGGTTTTTAAATGTCTTAATGCATCATACTCGCTTGGGAAATGTTTGTTTTTAGTTGTTTTTTAAAAGAAAAAGAAAATGAGGACAATTTTCCTTTCAATTGAATGTTAAATTTCAAATTAAATTGTGTTTATCAAAGGGTTTATATTAACTATTGCCAATTATCCCAATGAAACTTTTTTAAAATGTCCAATTTAAAAACCCGGTCCCATTCTGCTATTTTGGGGAACAATTTTTTTTCCTTTTTAGGCTAGGGGGCTACACTGCATCGGACAAAAAAAAAGCCAGAAAGTGGCCGGTTTTTTTTTTTGATGCAGGGCCCCCGGGTTTTTTTTCATGTTTTGTGCAAAAAAAGCGGGCGTTTTTTTATTTTTTTTTCTTTGCCCATTCAAAAACACCAAGGGAAAATTTTTAAAGCGCCGCATATAATACAAAAATTTTTTGTATAATACAAAGGGGGCCGAAGACGAGCGGAGAAAAAACGAGCTGTAAAACCTTTCAGCTCGTCTTTCCCTTTTTTCAGTCTTTTAGGAAATGCACAACGATCGTATCTTTCGGAGGGTTTTTAAAAAAAAAAAAAGGCCGGAAAATACATCGTTTAACCCGGGGCATGGGGACATAGCCTTAGGAAAAAGTAAGAAAAAAGCCGCCATGTCATAAGGGGTTTTTCAGCCAAACGGAGTACTATCAAAGTTAAGATCTGGGAAGTGAGGAGACTGGTCAGCGATTCTACCAAAGCAGGATTTAAGTTTGCGGATAGCAACCATCCAGTTTATTTTAAGCATTAAAGAACACTCTGACAGGTTAAAATCGAACTTCTGAAGCCTTTCTTTCGCTCCATAGTAGTGAATGTCACCAGGCAGGATACATGACAAGCTTCACTTTTTCCTTCATCCCTATAACAGCCCGGGGCATAATGAAACCCCAAGAAAAAAGCCAGACAAAGAGAAAGCTTTTTTAGTTTGTCCCCAGCCTCTTTTTTAGAAAAAAAAAAAGAAAAGATTTTGCCCTATGGGATCCCCGGGGTTTTTTTCTACTGCAGAATAAGAGAAGGTCACTAAACTATTGATATGAGAGGACTTAAAAAGACAGGAGCTGCTCCAGCTGGACACATAAAAAGGGACATGGTCACTCCTTTACCCTTCAAGCAAAGTAGTACAAAAACACTAAAACAATTCGCCCTTAAAAGTGACCTTTATTTACTTCCCTACCCTGGGTTTACTGGGGAAATGTTCCCATTTTTTTTTTAAGCCCAGTGTTTATACGGGAAACCCTCTTTCTAGTCACTGGGGGTTTAATTTCCTACTTTCCCCCAAAACCTTTGGGGAAAAAAAAAGATGCTCTAAAAAATAGTATTCTGCATACACTTTTCATTTCTAGATGAAATTATTTGCTGAACACCAAAGCAGAATAGAATAAATTCTATTTGGGTAGTCTACTGGGAAAACTTAAAAAAGGGAATCCAATAATAAGGAACCATAAGACAAAACAGTTAAGAAAATGCAAGGGGAAATCGCTATTTAAAGGTGGAAAACCCTCCCTTTTTTATTGTGCCCTTACTGACAGTATTATAAAAGAGGGGGAAAAACTAGCTTTGTTCAAAAAATTCACCATTAAGTAAAAAAAACCTATATGGGGTAGGGAAAACAAAAAAAGAAAATTGTACACACACCGGGAAAAAGGGGAAAACCCGGCCCATAACTAAAGTAGGTGGGGTAAGCAGGGCTTTCATGGTCTTTTTTAAAAGAGTTGGGCCTTTTTTTAGACCCGTTGGGGTTTTTCCGTTTTTTGACCGCTCTGGCTTGTTTATTTTCTTTCACATAGCACATGAAAGATTTGGAAAATTCAGTTGGGACCCGGGGTGTAAAAGGGGCCGGGCCCCCGAAACCCCAAAGGGAATGTCACAGAGGTGAGTATGCTCCTTTTTTTTCCCCCCATTTCTAAACCCAAAACCGACAAACAAGCTTTTTTAATTCCCAACCCAAACCCTTTAAGGGAAACCAGCAGAAATTTAAACTGCTTTTTCCCCCTAACCCCTGCTTTCCCAAATCATATACATGTATTTACAGTGCTCCACATAAACAAGCACACCCCCTTTGAAAAGTAAACATTTTAATCAAGATCTCAAACAAAAACACTTTCCAAAAAACACTTTAAAGGGTTAAAAAGAAAGGGGGTTTCATAGAACATTTTTTTAAACCCCCTAATAGTAAGGTTTTAATTAAAAATAACGAAACTCTTCAGTTTTACACAAATTAATTGATGCAAAAAAAAAAAAAAAAAAAGAGCACAAACTACATAAAACACTATTACATCTAGTATTATGTATAAACCCATGATTTGGTTTAAGGGCAGCCCCCAAATTTTTCTCTGCTGTAAGTGCAGATTTCAGAAGAGGAAATTTTTAAACGGATTTTTTAGAGGCAGGGTTTTTAAACCCCTATATACTATGGGAAAATTTAATGAAGATTCAGGGGGAGGGGTCTGCCCCCAAGAATTGACAAGTCACTTCTTTCAGTAATGAAAAAGTCAGCAACGAGGAAAAACAGCGTCATGTTAACACGGATTTTCCATTACTAAAAGGTGGATTGTAGTCAGATTGGACGCCAATTCAGAGGCAGTTTTATGCCCCCAATTTAGCCATGTGAATTTACCCCTTATGCCCTTTTTTTGGAAAAAACCGGGTTTTTCAAAATCCCAACTAACGAGAACACAACCACGGGCGAGTCTAAATATTCCAAACTCTATTTGCTACTAAGCATGCTTTCACACGGTGCGGCTTTGGTGCATTTTTTCACTTGCAGTACTGGACAGCAATGAAACTGCCTTTGTTTCCTGCAAGCTTCTTTCAGTTATCTAAAGGGTTTAGAAAGTCGTTACAAGTTAATAATTACGGTGTTTAAAATCCACAAGACTTCAAGCAGTCATTGATTACTCACTTGTATCACCTTTCCAAACAATTAACAAACGAAAAAAAATGTCTTAAAAAAGGCAGTTAAATTTGGTCAGACGCAGGAAAAAAAAAAAAAAAAGCCCCAAAAAACGCCACAAAATGCTGGGGGTTATCTTTTTTGGGAGAAGTCTTGAATGAACTTGTTAGGAAAATTATTTCTTGAGTCTGCAAATTAAATCCAGTTTGAAATACATGACCCACATTTTTCGGGAGTATTATGTAATAATTATTCCATAGAAAATGTTGATTCTTTAAGGAAACTAAAAGGTTTTCTGACAAATTCGTTGGGGTGCACTCATTTATGCTGAACACTGCATCTCAAGAGTTCGGCTTCTATCCCTCTCAGATCAGGTAGCACAAACCACACGACAGATTCACTTGAAGCAGCTCTCTAATATTACCTGAACACTTCCAATAAGGGGGACAAAAGAATTTTTTGGTTGCAAGCATTACATACCAAGTAAAAGCCCGAGACCTATATGCATATCAGGTCATACAACTGATATTTTTTTAAATTTGCTTAGCATTGCTATTTTGAGAGCAATAACCATTTTATCCAGGACTTGCTTTTGTGGGCTATTTTTGTTTTTATTGTATATTTTGGATCATGCAACTTATAAATTTTTTTTCAAACTTTTTGGAGAACAAGGGAAAGGGTTTAAAAAAAAAATTTTGGTGTAAATCTTTAGCTTCACAGTGCTCACCATGCAGGAAAAATAAAGTTACATTTTAATGGAGCAAACCTTTACAGATATGTAAATACCAATTTATGTATTTTCTTAATGTTTACGGTTTTTCTTTTTTTCTCATTTTACATATTAAAAATATTTAGTGTCTTTTACGGATAAGCATTAATGCATTATGTAGTAAAGTTCCAGGATCACGTTATTATTCATTAACACTACTGTTGGAGTATAATCACATGGTGTTTTTTTTGGGCCGTATTTTAGCGTATTTAACACGCTGGAAAAACAGCCCAAAAATCAGCCTCAAACAAGCTTCAAATCTTCCTTCATTGACTATAATGTAAAATATGCCTTGTTGCTCACATGAAGCGTAAATCGCAAGTTTTTTTCTTATTTTTTTTAGACGCAATTATGGCCATAAAAATAAGCGACGTCAATTCAAGGCTGTCTCACTTGTAAAATCCCCATAGAAAACATTGGGGATAGAATTTTTCAAAATACGCCTTTAAATCAGCCTTTTTTTCTGAAGCAGATTTGGAAGACTATTTTGAAGCATAAATTTACTCTTCAAAAAATGCCGTGTGAACATACCCTTATGGTTCATAAGCTTGCACCTTCCGACATTAGTCCATATAATGCATAAATATTACGGTATGTTGACATGGTGTTTTTTGACACGTAAATTTACGCTTCCAAAAACGCCTGACTAGAAGCCTAAAATCCTATACCCATTGTTTCCTATGAGGATTTTATGAGCAAAAAAAGTCTAAGGCCTCGTTCACACGGCTTATTTTGGGACGGATTTCAGTCCGTATTGCGTGCCGTACTGCGCTGCAATATGGCTGAAATCCGTCCCAGAGAACTATTGATTCTGTCTCCCTCGAGCGGGGAGAAAGTGATATGCACATTATCCCGGCGGGATACGCGCCATGGATAATGGCTGTCTATGGGGCCGGCGAGCTGCCGCCTCCGCACCGCCCCTTACACACGCCGTAATTCCAGGCGAAATCCGTCCCGCAATTACGGCGTGTATAAGTAGTGTGAACATCGCCTTAAGGTGCTTTCACACAGCGCAGTTTTGGTGCAGTTTTAACTGCGCTCCAATTAAACTGCCTTTATTACCAGCAAGCTTCTTTCACTTGTCTAAACTGTTTGGAAAGTGAGGAATCAATTAGTGTGTTGTAATCCACAAGACTTCACACACAGTCATTGATTACTTACTTGAAACACCTTTCTAAACAATTTAGACAACTGAAAGAAGCTTGCTGGCAATAAAGGCAGTTTAATTGGAGCGCAGTGTATTAAAACACCCTTAAGAATTGACAACACTTATTTTTAGGACCGTAATAGCGTCCAAAAAATGACTTGCAATTACACTAAATGAGAACAAGGCATATTTTACATGATATTCAATGAAGGAAGATTTGAAGCTTTTGAGGCTGATTTTGGGCCTTTTCCAGAGCATTAAAAGCGCTAAAATATGGTCCAAAACCGCTTTGTGAACATACCCTTAGGCCATGTCCCCACGGCACTGGTTTGTAGCTGGTTTTTCAGATGGTTTGCGGTTTTGCAAACCGTCTGAAAAACCGGCCGCAAATTTTACACGGGCCGCTATGGAAAACCAGTTCAGCAGTCACCACTGCACTGGTTTTCCTCCCGGTGGTTTTTAAAACTGCCGGCCGTCTTAAAAACATTGTATATGTTCATTCTTACGTCCGGTTTTCGGACGGAATATTAACATGTCAATGGGAAAGGGGTAGGGCTTTTCTCTGCTCATCTCGGAGAAAAGCCGTCCCCCTGCGGCCATGTGCACGGCACAAAAACCGTGGGGACGCGCCCTTAAAATGCAGAAGTTTGATCTTTTTGCACCACAGACAACTAATCACTTAGTTTGTCTCTGTATAAGGTTTATTTAACGCAGACATAGTACAGCTTTTCCATATTCTACATAGGATTAATGTATAGTTGAAAAAAAAAAAATTATATTACTTGTAGCACAAATTTTAACTTTTATATAAAGAATTTCAGTTGTTACCAATTGTCGTCGCTGCAGGCACTTCAGTCTATGTTATGCTCCCTACATCCATACTTGTTCATTGTTCCAAAAGAATTTGGACTGTGATGGGAAAAAAAATAGCAACTGGCTGAGAAAATTCACATGAGAAAAGAAAGCAGGGGTCTTGTGAAATGGATCCACAATATGTGCAGGCATACATTCCTTTGTTGTGAATGGCACATGCTTTGTGTTAAATATTAGACACATTAACATAACTAAGATGCCCAAGAGCAGTTCTTAGAAAGAAGTCAGAGACCTCTCCATATTGTGTGGAAAAAAAGAAGACAGATTAATGTGACACTCTGACAGATGTCCTGGTTATGCTATACTCAATGCTCAGCAAACTGTTTACTTTGAAAGGAGATCAGTTTTAAAGTCTCCAAACATAGTAAAGTAAAATAAGCAGGTACAATGAAGAAACAAAAGATATAAATGCTGCTGCATCTTTTTTGTAAAGTCTTTGATGCAAGCAAACATTTTATTCATTTTAAAATTCCACTACAGCTATGAACAACATTTAAGGATATTTACAATGCTTTAAATGCTATTTGAACCGCTAAATCAGAAATATAAAAGTTAGTCATGTAAAATTATATGCAAAAATAAATACTTCTATAAATCTATATTACAAGGCAATGTAATTACTGTGCATGAAATGGTTTTACCCATCATTCCCATCGGGAGAATGGGCCACTGACTGATGCACTATATGGAAACTATAGCATGACTGACCATATGACTGGCCCACCAGTGCATCGGAGAATTCTCAGTTGGGCCCCCAGACCGACACACTGTCTATATTAAAAAAAAAAAAAGCTGCCGACACAGCTTTAGAAGGGAGGGGGACTTGCTGGTGGAGAGAGGTGGCCCGTGCTGCGCTTCTCAGCAGCGCTCAATACATTTTCACTTACATCTCCAGCATCAGCATAGAACGGAGCAGCCGAGCCCTGCTCTCTCTCTGTCTGTGGGCGGGACAATTTGAATCTGGCCACACTGGTGTACTAAGCCGCTCTGGAAATAAGCCCCACTCCCGTCCCTAGCGGCGCTGGAGATGTAAGTGAAAATGTATCGAGCGCCGCTAGAAGCACAGCACGGGACCCCTCTCTCCACCAGCAAGTGCCCCCTCCCATGTAAAGCAGTGCCCAGAGGCATATATATATATTATATATACACACACAAACACATACAAGCCTTGCAGGTATACACATGGGCCTCTCAGGCAGGTATAGATATATATGGGCCTCTCCGGCAGGAGATATATATATATATATACATACACACACACACACACCTTCCTGAGAGGCCCATATAGAATATATATAGCTGCCTGAGAGGCCCATATATACAGTATACCTGCCTAACTGAGGGGACCTATAGAGATTCCTATCTGATGAGGGGAGCTATAGAGCTACCTAACTGTGGGAACTTATATACCTATAAGTAAGGAGGTGCTGGAAAAGTGATTATTCTATTTGTGTCTAAATCTGCATGGAGTGTTGGTCGGGAGAAGTCAGCATGGTAGTGTGGACCGGATGGAGAAGAAAAGGGAACATGAATGACTCAAACGTCACCTGCGAGTCACTAATGTACCTGAACTGTAATCACTTATATGTGTGCAAAGTGTAATGGTTTATATTCAGTAATGGTGTGGCGGTATTATTCAGTCTCTATATAGTGGTGATATGTAGTCATAGTGTGGTGGTATTATTCAGTCATTATGTGGTGTTGCGGTATTATTCAATCATGTGGTCATAGTGTGCTGGTGATATGTGGTCAGTGTTGTATTTTTAAGTCACTATGTGGTGGTGATGATATTTGGTCATAGTGTTGTGATATTATCCAGTCACTATGTGGTGTGGATATGTGGTTATGATGTAGTATTATTCAGTCACTATGTGGTGGTGATATGTGTTCATGGTGTGGTGGTATTATTCAGTCACTATGGTGGTAAGTGTTGGGATTCTGGTTTTATGTAGCAATGTTATTTGGTAATTGTACGACCATTATTTAGTGGCTTTATACTCAGTACTTTGTGTTATAGTTTTTGACATATTTTTATGTCGGGAAGGAGGGCGTATATCTTTAGACCTTTTATGTTCACCACCAGTGTCCTGCTGCAATTAGGTGAGGGGGACTCAGAAGCCCCAGTGCTCCATCTTGATTACAGATTAGTTTGATGATGTCATCCCATCGGTCTGTATACATTGAAGCGAGACCGGGCGGGACACCGTACAGATGGTGGAGACAGCGAAGCAAAGTGGGCCCCTAAAATAAACTACTCTGGTGGGCCCTAGGCACTCCAGTCCGACACGGAGTATATGCCATAACATTCTGATCAGTGGGGATCCAATCAACCTGGAGAAGAAAGAAACCTTAGGTTCTTTCATTCTACAGGTCAGCAGAGATCTCAGGGGTCAGAGCCCCCACTGATCAGAAAGTCATGGAATAACATTCTGTAATGGGAATACCCCTTTAATAAAACAAAAATGCCATAAAACTCAAATGAGCTAAGTAGGAAGTCCCTTCTTAAAGGGGTTTTATCATTTCATTAAATGGTCATCAGAATAAGGGGACAGTGAAAACAAGCAACTTTGCAATTGGATGTCATTAGCAAAACTGTCTTGTATTCACAGTATTCCTTATCTTGTGTTTTTGTTTACACTGATCTCCAGTCCTGGTCCAATCTCTCCGGATCCCTCCTCCTTGCATTTCACTAGCTGAGAGCTCATTTACATTCTGTACAGCCCTCAGTCAAATTCATGGAGCTGTGTCTCTCACTCAGAGTACGGGACCGTCACATTTTCAATTTATACAGCAGAAGAAACAGAATTACACTGAAGGCTTACACAATCAGGGAAACAGCACAAATTTGTGTCGATCCCCTGCCTGACTCATTTGGGGCCGTAGCACTTTCTCTCTCCACACCCAGCAAAACAGACTGCAAACAGATTCTACAAAAAAAAAACATAACAGTTTTTTTCCCGGTGCCTAACTATCCTGTATAGAAGCGAGATCTGTGCCGTTCATAGAGCATCTCCAACTGTGAGAGGAGAAGAGTTCAGTTGCTCAGTCTAGATTGAATGCAGCCTGTGGTACATGTATGTATACAGCTCTTACAAAATAAGACTGCATAGAGAAAGACACAGTAACATGTGGACTCAGAGAAGGTGGGGGTGGGGGTCTCGGGAGCATGTCACCCAGCTGGGAGGGGAAGAAACGCCCTGCATTTCCAGAGTTGAGAAGCTAAGAGAAGTGTGAATCAGCCGAACTAAGGAAGTGATACATCCCCTTTAAGATCTACCTTCTAAATAACAAAGAGTGTATTGTGAGCTAATAAGTTTCATTCCCTTATCTGAAGTAAAGTTGTAGATGGCCGATCAGAAAATAATTCCACCATGTCAACAGTGCTTAAAGGGGTTGTCTCACTACAAGGATTGCTTTTTTATGTTAAAGATCTTGCAAAAACAAGTCACTTTGTAATATATGTCCATTAACAGTGTCCTACCTATTCCTAGATATCCCCTCTTGTATGGGCTGCATCAGCTCCTCAGGTCGCTATAGCTACAGACCTGGTTACTCTCTCCTGATAGGCTGCCAACACTGTTTGCTATAGCTACAGACCTGCCTTTTACTGCAGCCTAGTGGAAGCCAGTAGACACGCCCCTGAATTCAAAATGAAACCAAGAAAACAAAACTGAGGTCAGATGAATCAATGTAGTGAGACGACCCCTTTAAGATCTTTTTTACGCTGTGATAGCAATGTCCATTTGTTATAGGTGCCACAATAGCTATATAGGCCCCCCATTCTCCTGACCAAGGCCAGGAGTATCATTTTAGCCCCTATCAAGCAATACGATACTACGACTTTTTTGCTGTATGAAATAGCCCAGCAGGCTGCAAGCCTTGAAAGTGGGAAAGCATTCCGATTCCCTGGATATTTTGACATAAAACAAAGGGTCTAGCTCCAAGTTCAAATTTTTATTGTCTACTTGCTAGAGACACATACCTTGTGAAATTAATCAATTCGGCTTCATTTATTCCTGAATTACTGGATGCGATGCAGGTCGGTTTGTACTATACGTGACAAATGTTATCCCCTCATGATTAAATTACACATCTCTTCTAATCCACACTGCCAGGCCTAATATTAGAATTCATGAGACCAACATGGCATATGTGGAATTTCAGATCTCTGGCATAGTGCACTACACTGAAAGGTACCAGATAATCCCCTATACAATTCTAGCATTGATCTCTTTGCTTGTACTTTAGCATATGCCAGGCACACATCCATATGAATATTTTGTGTTCACTAATACTTGAAGTAACTCAACACTGAAAAAAAAAATAAAAACTTTAAAAATCCCATTCTATTTTTGTAGAACGAATTGTAAAAAGTAGTTCACAATTGCAAGTTATAACTATAAAAAAAAAAATAATTCACATGAAGCTAAAAAGACAACATATCACCTAGATTTTTTTCTACAAAGTAAAACCACACACATACTTTTTCCAAATCGCTTTTTTTTTCTGATGGTGTTTTACCTCAGTTGTTATTCTGCTTGTTAAAAGCATTTTGAGAACTGCTTTTCAGCAGCCACATGGACATAGGATGCTGTGAACAGGAGCTGACTCATTTGGGCACATCTATCAAGTAAATTTTACCAGAATTCTGGCAAAACTTCTGTCATAAATAATGTCTAACATGCTTTACACCACATTTATTACGTGTTTAAGACCATTTCTAGAAACTTCTGTGCCTTGTTCAACAAAAGAAGCAGGGCACTGTGAAAAGAGGACATGGCTTAGCATGCAATGCCGTGCACCAAAATTTCAGTCAGTGGCACAAAGTAAACCAAATTAACAGGGCTGTGGAGTCGGAGTCGTGGAGTCTGAGTCAGTGGCTATTTTGCAGGAGTCGGAGTCGTCATAAAAGGGACCAACTCCGACTCCCAAAATATATAATAAGTTGGTCCAGTTAGTTCGATGCAGTGCAAAGAGCAAGAGGAATTGGGTCCGGCCAGTGCTACTGCTCCCATATCTTCAGCCTCATCACATGAGGAATGTAATTGATGACATAGAGCAGGCAAAGCGCTGCCCCAGGGGAAAGATTCTGCTCCCAGAGCAAACAGGTTTCAGCAACATTTTTCACCTGTTTTCAAAGAAGTAGAAGGGTTTAACCATTCATCAAAACTGTCTGTGGCTGAGGCAATTCCTTTATACCCCGACATTGTTAGAGATGTTACCCCTGTGGTTATCGTTTTGCCCCCAACCCAAGTTAGTGTAGAGAGGCCGTTCTCTAGCCTGGAAATAATGAGATCAGATGTGAGGTCATGTATGCAGGATCTGATGGAGGCAATACTATTTCTCAGAACAAATTCAGAGACCTCACAAATGTTCCTTCAGTGTTTTGCATATTTATAAAAATTTTTGTGTCCTAAAGTCATGTCCAATAAATGTGTTTTACACTGACAAGCAAAATGGTAACAATGGTTTGAACTTGTGACTTTCAGGCTCCATATCTCTCCATCCACTACAGCTTTGTACATGAGGCTACTGTAATTTTATTTACAGTCATCTTACCTATCTTATACATAAATTTGACTTGCAAGTATTTAGCATCTGCTTAGTTATAGTTTTGCTCCTAAAAATCAAAGTGTTAATTTTTATTTTTTTGTTAGTATTTGGTAAATCCACCTTTTGGTTTTCAATACTGCCTGAATCCTTCTGGGCTCTGGATCAGATTCAAGCAGGTCTTGACCAAAATCTGATCCCAGGTCTCTTCTACACATTCCTAATGTTGGTGCAGACTGGACTTGGATACAAATACAGCTTTTTCTTCAACTCTGCCCACAAGTGTTCAAAAGATCAAATCATTGTTACCCTTTTGCTCATCAGTGTCTGTTCTATCTAAATAGCTTGATTATTGTATCATAAGGTGATAAACAGCCTGATGTTACCATTTAACTACAGTAAAGTTATTAAACATGCGCCATGTATGAGGGAGTCAGGAGTCGGAGTCGGGAGTTTTGGGAAATTGAGGAGTCGGAGCTTCGGCTTGCTGACTCCACAGCCCTGCAAATTAAAGTACCGTCACTTAAAAAAGTGTTCATAAACATGGCACATGTTAAAATGGTATAGTCTAACTTTATACTGTAAAACAAATGTCAGTGGGGCAGATTTATCAATGCGGTCTATGGGAGAAGTAGGCTCTGTGACCTGGGAAGAAATCATTGTGCAGGGCCAAAAACAATGATAATTAGAGAAAAGAAAAAAAAAAAAAAAGCACAATTTTCAGACATCATTTAGCGGCAAAAGTTAATTTGAAAAATGTAATTTTCTGAGAACACAATTTAAAGGGGTTGTCTCACTACATTGATTCATCTCACCTCAGTCCTGTTTTCTTGGTTTCACTTTGAATTCAGGGGCGTGTTTACTGGCATCCACTAGGCTGCAGTAGAAGCCAGGTCTGTAGCTATAGCAACCAACGCTGGCAGCCTATCATGAGAGATTGAACAGGTCTGTAGCTATAGTGATCTGAGGAGCTACTGCAGCCCATACAAGAGGGGATATCTAGGAATAGGTAGGACACTTAATGGACATATATTGCAAAGTGACTTGTTTTTGCAAGATCTTTAACATAAAAAGCAAGCCTTGTAGGGAGACAACCCCTTTAAGGTACTGTTGGCACAGTTCAGGGGCATTTCCAGGTTGTGTAATCAGAAAAAAAAGACAATTGTTTAAATAGTTATTATATTAAACTCATTTAAGAACTTTTGGTCATTTTTTTCATGTACTATATACTTTTCAATGCTATATTTTTTCATGCTATATTTGGCTGTAACACACAAAAAAATAAAAAAAAAATTCTGAAACACCAGTTTTCACTGTGGTCTCCAAGCTTAATAATGGGGTGATCCTTTCTGTTCTGTATTCTTAGCAATCTCCTCATTACCATCACAGACAGGAACACAATGAAATCATACCAACCTGTGGATAATACAAGGTCCAGTAACAGATTACCTCCTCTAATCTCCTGTACTTCCTTCTACCCAGGTCACAGAGCAGGTCTACAAAACTCACATAGAAGTCAATGAGTCAGCTCCTGTTCACAGGTTACTAAGGTCCAGATGCAGTAAAGGCTGGGTTCACGCTTCTTCATTTACTAGGTCAGATCTGCGGCCAATAGAACAAATGTAGTCGTATTTGTCAAACCTACACACTTAGTGCCAAATACAAAAATACGGACTACTATGACTTTGTATCTCACACAAGACGTGTACAACAACAGAAAATAAAGTAAAAGTAATCCAAGTAAGTATAAGTCAGTTTGTTCTATTGATGTCTATGGGCCAGATAATTGTAGGTTTTTAATTAACACACACACACACACACACACACACTTCAAACCAGAAGTTTACATTCACTATATAAAAAGACACGTGCACATTTTTCTCACTATCTGACATGAAATCAGAATAAACCTTACCCGTTTTAGGTCAATTAGGACTACCAACATCACTTATATTTGCCAAATGCCAGAATATTGAGAATTTAAGGCATTTTTATTACTTTCTGGAAAGTCAAAAGTTTACATACATTTCATTAGTATTTGGTAGCATTGCCCTTAAACTGTATTACTTGGGTCAAACATTTTGGATATCCTTCCACAAGCTTCTCAATAGTTGGTAGGAATTTTTTCCCATTCCTCCTGACAGAACTGGTATAACTGAGCCATGTTTGTAGGACGCCTTGCTCGCACCTGCCTTTTCAGCTTTGCCCATAAACTTCCAACAGGCTTGCGATCAGGGCTTTGTGATGGCCACTCCAAAACATTGACTTGTTTATCCTTAAGCCACTTTGTAACCAGTTTGGCAGTATGCTTCGGGTCATTGTCCATTTGGTAGACTCATTCCCGCCCAAGCTTTAACTTCCTGGCTGATGTTGCTTTAGTATTGCCACATAATCTTCTTTCCTCATGATAACATCTATTTTGTGAAGTGCACCAGTTCCTCCTGCAGTAAACCAACCCCACCACATGATGCTGCCACCCCTGTGTTTCACAGTTGGAATGGTGTTCTTAGGCGTTCAAGTTTCTCCCTTTTTCCTCCAAACGTAACGATAGTCATTATGGCCAAACAGTTCAATTTTAGTTTCGTCAGACCACAGCACAGTTCGCCAAAGATACAGGTCTTTTCTGAGTGGTAGGATGGCTGGACATTTCCATCTTGTTCGTACTTGTGTATAATTGTCTCTACTGATAAACGAGGCACCTTCAGGCATCTGAAAATGGCACAAAAGGATGAACCAGACTTGTGCAAGTTCACAATTCTCTTCCTGATATCTTGGCGGATTTCTTTAGACTTTCCCTTGATGTTACACACATAAGCAGTGTGTTTCTGCTGTGCATAAAAAAAATACATCCACAGGTGTGTCTCTAATTACCACAGAGGTTGCCAATAAACCCATCAGAAGCTTCCAAAGACCTGACATCATCATATGGGCTGCCACAAGTAGTTTAAAGGCATAGTAATCCTAGTGTATGTAAACTTTTGACTTCGTAATAAAAAATTTAAAAAAAATTCTCTCTCATTCTGGCATTTGGCTAATGTAAATAATTTTGGTAATCCTAATTTACGTAAAACTGGTAAGGTTTATTCTGACTTCATTTTAGTGAGAAACATGCATATGTGTCTTTCTATAGTGTATATAAACTTCTGGTTTTAACTGTTTGTGTTTGATATTATAAATATATATATAATAATATATATAATAATTATATATATATATATTATATATATATATATATATATATATATCCTGTATGTACACGCTGGAAAATCTGGTTGGGGCAGGGAAATCACATTTCAGCAAAAACTGTATTATTTAAAGCAGTAATTTGTAAACCAATTGAGCACCAAGAAACCATGAACAATGCTGTTAATAGGGCAGTGGTGCACAACATGCGGGCCACAGTGCCCCCCTATGCAGCCCCTCAGCCATCATGTTGTGTGTTTGTCCTCATACTTCAGAAAAATATATTCTTTTCACAGCTGTCCTCAACTGAGGGCACTGTAGGCTGCCACTGTTCTGGTTTGCTCTGTACTGTTATGATGGTTGGCACTATAGAGTTGTAGGTGCCATTTTAAGCAACCGACCTAATGTTTCCAGAATAAAAGACGCACTGGACCATAGGATGCACCTAGGTTTTAGAGAAACAAAATAGGAATAAAAAATCTGAAGCAAAAAGTGCGGGCTGAATTGTAATTTTTTATTGGTACAATTCTGAGATGCATGCGACTTCTTGAGGATATGAAAGGACCAAAAACCCACAATTTTGGTGTTAGGAATTTTTTTTCTTTTACGGTGTACGGGATAAATGATATAGGATTTTCACTCCTTACCTATTGTATTATATGTAACCTAACAGATAACTGCGGAAGCCTGCAAAAGGCTTCAGCAGCAATGACAACCAATCACACCCCTGCAATTACGTTGGGGTGTTAACAGCAGGGATGTAGCTGGCTGCTGCAGCTGCAAGAGGCTAGAATGGGACAATGCTGCAGGAAGCCAGCGGCGAAGTTTAAGGGGTTCCTGCATCATCATTCCACTCCAGCCTTCTGCTGCCCTGAGACAGCACATTCGCACTATAAGACGCACCCCCATTTAACCCCCCCCCCCTAATTTGGGGGGAAAAAGTACACTTACAGTCCAAAAAACTGCTAAATGGGCAATCCAGTAAAAAATGAAAAAAAATTAATCTCTGGATTACTTCCTTAAAGGAGTATTTCTTTCTGACACAATGATGGCAGCTCAACAAGATCTACCATAAACCTGTCGGATAGGTTCAAGACTCCAAAGAGGAGGAGACGAGGCCATATGTCTTCTTTCTTGCTTTAGTTGAGAGAACAGCCTCTTCTGTAACCACCAAAAAACTACAATGAAAATAGGTGCTTCCTTCACAGTCTCTTTCTGTAGAACCAAAGGGGGATCCCCCCCATTCTGATTTCTTGCAGTTCCTAAAGTGAAATCAAGGCATCTCAGCCATTTTGGGCATTTACAATTGAAGTACCATAAAGGTCTGATGGGTTATACCCTTCTAAGATTAACTGCAGCCCCTGGGAGAAGTATATTACGATAACGTGGCCTTTGCACCAGAAAATGTCCTTAGATTTGCATGAGTGCCATAGTACTGAAACCACTAAAAGAACACTTGGACAATCTCACGATCATGCACATGGGCTTTCAGACCTACCTTTACAACATGTAGTATAGAAACATGGCACAGTTAAATATGTAACTTTTAGAATATGTACCCAGAAACATAAAATGTTCCTCTGTAATGACTGAATATGAACCATGACAAGGAGTTTGCCAGTTGGGCAGTGAATGACAATGAGGGTGAGGTGCGTGACCGCGTAGGGCACCACCTCTTGCCTATCAGGAAGGGACTGCAAGGATGTAAGATGTGGGACACCATTTGCCTTGTCCCAGCCTGGCGTGGAAATATGCAAAAAAAAAAAAAAAATTATATATATTATATATATATAACATATTTAATAGCAAAACCTATAAGAGTGAGTACAGACCAGAAATTAACTTATACACTGCATTTTTTCAGAGTGCTGCACTGTGAAGACAGCAACACACTTCCATTGCTTACTTGCAGAGCCATATCATTCTGTGTATGAAAAATATAAAAAGGTAAGCTAGGACTTAAAGGAGTTGTCTCCCCACAGAGTTTCAAAGGATGCATGAATGAAATACTCTGTCACTTCCTGGTTCAGACTGACTAATTTGCATAAGCTCCATGCTTGTACAGCTCAGTGCTCAGTTGTGCTTTCAGTTGCTAATTAGATCAGATTAGCTTCTCAAACTACTAACAGGACTTCTTATCTGATCCCTCAAACAAAAGCTCTAATTACAGTGCTGTTTATTTTACATAAATCAAGCTTTTTACTGCCCAGCAGCATGGACACTGCCCTGACCTGTGTGATGACATCACTCACTGTTATCTCATAGAACAAACAGCAGGGGGACAATTGTTTACAGGTCGGTTACTGAGGGAACTGAAATAGCCAGGGAGGTCATAAATTCACTTGTATCTCCTTAGGGAAAACAAGAGGAACAAAGCAATATATTTGGAAAATGTCTTTATTTTGTGTTCCCTACAATTTGAAAGCTATCTTTGTAGCAAGACAACCCCTTTAAACCCCATACGTTACACACATGTTTGTGTTAGTCCGATACAAAAATAAAATCAGCGAATTTATTAAATGATGGCAAGGAAGGTATTTTATAATTGGACTGTATTTTTAATACATGTCAGGAGCTCACCAATAAAAAGGCCATGGAAGAGAAAAGAAAAAATAAAAATCATTACGTAACAGTGATTACTACTGCAGTCTATGGAGGTATAATAAACCATGGCTATTATGGAGTAAGGGTATGTTCACACAGGCGTGTTGGATCTGTTTTTAGATAAGTGTTTCAGACCCTAAATGGACCCAAACACGCATCTAACAATGTGCAGTGTGAGTTACATTGCTTGTAATGTAAAACACGCATCACATTCAGATGAGTGATCTTTGGGCCTTGTTCACACGGCTTATTTTGCCGTGGATTGGCGCCATACTCCGCGTCGGATTTGCGCTGCAGTACGGCGCCAATCCGTCGGAGTCATTACGGTAATCCACTGCTCTCATAGAGAACAGTGGAATCCGTCGCTCCTACCCGCTCGGCGAATCCGCCGTGGGGGGAGAAAGTGACATGCACATTATCCAGGCGCAATACGCGCCGTGGATAATGCAAGTCCCGCCCCTTATTCACGGCGGATTTGTGAGCCGGATTTAGCTGACAAATCCGTCGGGAATAAGCCGTGTGAACACGGCCTTGAGCGCGTCTCATTGTGTCTTTGTGATGCGTCTTTCGGATCCGTTCAAAGAATTGTCATGTCAATTCTTGATCCGTTTGACGGAGCAGGCAAACTATTTAGAACTCTAGGGTGCGTTTCTGCTGCAGCCAAAACGCCTCCAAACACGCACCTGCATGTTGGATGCGATTTACATAGAGCTTTCGAATGCGTTTTTTTTTGGATCCAAAAACAGATCCAACACGCCGTGTGAACATACCCTAATGGGTTATATGCACACGTGGGAAAAGTATACCATTAAAAAATTGCCATTTATGGAAAGATCTTCAACAACTTAGGAACAATACATGGACAGAAAAGTTGAGTTACCTATTGAAAAAACAGGAGTTCAGGAATTGCCTACAGGGCAACTAGAGAGAACAGTGTCATCTGGCACTTTCACACCCCTTATGATAAGAGAGAAAACTGGCAGAAAGATGCTGTATGAATACATAATGTGTGTGACATTACCAGTACAGGTTTACGGCACACAGTTTTCTTCAAGAGTACATTATAGTGCCGGTGTATGGAGCGGGCTCATTCACCGAACCCACTCCGTATGTGCCAAGGGATAGTTGTTTAACCCTTAAGGCATCAAAGTATTTAAATGAATACTGAACATTAACGCACACTAAATTGCAGGGGGGCTGAGCATTTGTCATAGCAGCTGTTAGCCTAATAAAGGCCTCTCGTAGCTGCCATGTTGCTGTTCCTATTACTTTAGAGACTTTGTACACCCATCTGCACTGCTTTATCTATATAATGCAAAAGAGTGCACAAGCAACCATGCTTCCTAATAGTTAAAGGGGTTTTCTCGCTACAAAGCTCATATCTCAGATTATGGGGACAGTAAAAATAAACACTTTTGTAATTGGGTTGCATTACTTAAGTCACTAAGTATAGTAGATATGAGCTTTTCTGTGCATCTTTTTTCTATTTCTGCTGCTGCTAGTCGGGACATGCCCCATTTTGTGATTGGCTGGTCGGGACATTCCGTCCTGGACATGCCCCTCTGTGATTGGCTGACTGACTTTATTCAGCTGTGGGATACCCCACAGGAACGCCCTCGCTGGATTGGCTGCCTGCACACTGTGTTTACTCCCCTTTGCACTGTTAAAACCGAAAGTGAAACCAGCTATGCGAGAGGGCTGCTGGCTGTATACTCCTCTCCCAGCTCTAATGTGAATGATCTGGGTAATTACTGACTGTTTAACTCATAGATCCCCTTATATAACACAGTCACACAGTCTCCTGCCTGATAACATTGAGGTAGAAGGGAGGGGGCAGCTTGCATTCCTCACCTGTGTTTCATCAGTTCAGGCTGTGGTCATAGCACAGCAAGGAGCTTGTGGAGCCTGGAGATGAAGGCTCTGCAGACACAAGAGAACACTGCAGGAGGCTGCAGATCTGTTCTGTCCAGACAACCTTCCCCTTCTACTGAAAATACAGAACGATGATATCACAGCTCTTCAGTGAGGAGAGACACGCCTGCTGAGAGGAGAGACTCGCCCCTGGATTTCAAATTCAACTTTATAGAATTAGCTGAACAGCATGAACAGTTCAAACGATAAACCCCCTTTAAGTACCATAGGGGAAAAAAAAAAAAAAAAAGGATGTAAATATATATATATATATATATATATTTTTAACACACTATATACACACAATATAAATACACCAACATATATGCAATATCACGGCATCTGTAAAAGTCCAATCTATTAAAAGACAACTCAATTTCTACTGGACACTGTAGCACAAAAAAAGGTTGTACAAAAATGACAAAAAAAAAAAACTGTATTTTTAGTCATTTCATTTCCACAAAAAAAGTAGAAGTGATCAGAAAGTCACATGTATGCCAAAATAGTAAAAAACAAACAAACAACAAAAAAACACACAAACCTTCACTCAAGTTAATAGCTGGAAAAACAAGAAAGTTAAATCGGTTGCAAAAAAATGACGCTGCAGCACAAAATTAAAGAATAGAGAAGTTTTTCATTATTTTTTTTTTTTTAAAGTAGTAAGCCATATTGAAAACCATACACATTTGTTATCATTGGAATCATAATATCCTGCAGAATACATTCATACGGAAAAGTGAACACCACAAAAACAAAACCCCCACAAAAATGACAATTATGTTTCATGCTTTTTATTTCACCCCACTTAGATTTTTTCTTTTTTTTACGGTTTCGCAGTACATTATATGGGAAGGTAAATGGTACCATTAAAAAGTACATCTTGCCCCTCCAAAAAAAAAAAAAAATCTATATACACACAGTGCAGTGGGAAGGGTTTTTTATTAAATGTATATATTTTTATGCGTATATTTCTGCTTAAATTCGTGTTTAACAATTTAGGAACAATAATCTGAATTTTTCATGTGTTTTGAAAACGCTGCAGTAAAATACTACCAGGATTTTTTGGAAGGAATAAAAAAAAAAATCATATTATACAAAAAACTGCATATAGAAAAGGAGTTTTCAGTAGAAGCAAGTCCTTAAGCCCTTGCCGTTTTATTGCAATTCTGTACTGCACCGATTTTCACATATTTTGCATTGCTGCGGAGGAATACCACCTCTAGCAACCTCTTAGGGCAAGTTCAGATTTGCCAAATCTGCATTGCAAAGGCTGATATTTATAGTTTAATCCCTTCCAGTCAAAGGGATTTTTGCTTACATCATGCTGGTTTCTTTTTCTTCCACCTTCCAAAAGCCATAACTTTGTTTTGCAAAAAAAAAAGCTGTCATGCGACTTTGTAGACAGAAAAAATAAAGATGTACTTTTTATAGATACCAGTTACTGTACCATAGAATGTACTGAAAAATCCCCCGAAATAATTTTTTACAGCTTCAACATAAAAAAAAAACAAAAAAAACAAAAACACATGCAACATTTTCCAGGGGGGTGAAGGACACGTGTTCAAATGTACCTTCCCGTGTAGTATAAATTATGTTATCTTTATTCTGCAGGTCACTACGATTCTGGCAATAGCAAATCTGTAGTTTGCTGTATGTTTTACTACTTAACGAAATTAAAACTTTATTTTAATAAATTTGCTTTTTCTCACCATTTTCTGATACTAATAACCTTTTTCTATTTCCATCTATGGACCTGAGTGAGGGCTTGCTTTCTGTACAACCGGTCAGCACCCTGCAATTGTGTCATGGAAGCCAATTTTGGGGCCACATCAGACCTCAGCCCCATTAGTTAATCATTATGCTACCATGGAAATCCGGATGGCTGGCAGCGGGTCCTGGCTGTAAATAACAGCCGTTACCTGACAAGTATAGAGGAGTCTCCGTGAGTCAGCCCACTCCGCACTGCCTTACCAAGGTTATGCCATAAATGTCAAGTTACAGTACGGGGTTAAACTTTAATAATAATTCTACCCTGCCAGAGATTAGAAAGTCCAGAGCTTGGCTGGAAATCCAGGGAAAAATGGTGCAAGCATCAGGATCTGATCGACAAGATGAAAATTGTGATAGCTAGATGTGTGGGCGGGAGCATCTCAAAAATGGCAGGTCTTGTGGGGTGTTCCTGTTATGCAATGCTTAGTACTTATCAAACTTTGAACCAGCTACAAATATATCATCACCCAAGGATTCTTGATGTTTGTGGGAAATGAGTTCTAGCCAATTTGAAAAAAATCCCATAGAAAAGCCATTGTATCACAAAATGCTAAAAAAAGGTCTTAAGGGACGACGTCTATAATCGATCTATAGGCATCAGAACGACAAGTGCATAACATATTCACTATGGCCATGGTAAGGGACTATTACCTCCCAGGGGGGCAATGGCCCTCCTCTATAATAAAATTAAAGCTCTCCTTCCCCACCAACTGCAACATATTGGTCACAAATGGGGTCATACTAAAAAGGCATGATGGAATACAAAGAAAATGGACCAAAGAACATATGAACATTTATTCAACTATAAGTAGTTCAAAGAGCTATAGGAGCAACGTAAACGAAGGTTCTAACGAACGAAAAATAACGATTGAAAATAAATAGAATGATTATATAAGATGAGACTTTCATATATATAAAATAACCCACATATTCTACCTAAAACAGGTGCCTTGCACACTGTAACCACTGTGCCTTGATAGGTGAGGGATATGACCAAACACCAGGATATATAGGGAGTTCTAGAGTGAAATCGAACACATTATATCCACCCACTCCTAAACAGGTGCCTAGCAACTTTACTCTTGGGCATGATAGGTGCGGGATATTGAACAATGATATTAGGCAGGTCAAGTTTACAGTGAGTTAACAAACAATCCATAAGAGAACAAAGTGTCTAGCACTTTACCTGTGTATGATAGGGAGGCACAATGAAACTGGGATATATAGGCAGTTTACAGTGAAGTTAACTACACTCCTATAGAGACAGGTGTTCTGCACTTTACCTGTGCATGATAGCCGTGCGGGAACATGCGACACATTAAATGAACAAGGGATATATAGGCATGTTATAGAGTGAATAAACCATGATCACATTACCACATAAACAGATGCCCCCGAGATAGAGCCAACAGCAACGTGTTTGCTAGATTCCCGGTTTCTATCGGCAAAATAGCTGTAAATTTTCCCCTATCACACCTGCCTAAATATATATCCTCGTATCATTACCACCACCTATCATGGACAGGTAAACTCGCTAGGACCTGTGTCCGGTGGAATATGTTCTTGCTCTCTTGTCTACTCCAAACTTGCCGATATATTCCGTTTAATTCTCACCAACGTTCAACAGAACAGGTAAATGTGCTAACGCACCTGTTTCCATGGGTTGATCCGTCGTTCGACTTACAACGATCTCTGATTCGTGTTATCACGCGTTCATTCCCCCATCGACTCCTATGATAGGTTAAAAGTTGCTAGGCACAGGGTGGCTGAGTGGAAATAGGAGGGTATGTGAGTCGTTAGTTACTGGACGAGTGTGACCAGGAATCTTTGAGGGGGTTTTTGTGGGATGTTCATCGACTGTTAGGTAGTGTGTGGCGTGGAATTCACACAGATCAATGCTACTAGGCTGTAAGGGCTTTGCCGTGGCACCGGGTAGGGGGGCTTTGGTTGGTCTTGTTCATCCTACAGTGTAGGCGCGTGTGTGTCCCTGGGATTGCCCCTCACTTATCATGCGATCTGGTAATAGTGCTATCACCTGCATAGTCCTATGAGGTATTGTTATTTCACTGCTTTACTTCTCCATGGTACTTTATTACTTAGTAATAAGGTTCATTCTTTTTGTTCATGCCTATTAGTATGTCCCTCACAAATGGTCTGAGAAACAAAAATGTCAAGGTATGGACCTTCATGTGCCCTAGATTCCCTAATCCCACTTGAGCCCTCTTATAATGCCAAGGGCAGAAAAAAAAAAAACAAACAAAAAGCAAGTCCAATCCATGGAGGTGCCACCTCCCAACTTAAAGGATAGCTATAATGTCTACAAACTGATATGCCATAGTGAAAAGTCCACTGGGTTATTGAATTGTTATAAAAACCGACGCTGGGGGGAAGCGGGGCGGCCTGTAGGTAGTGGCTATAGATGCAAGTACAAATTTCTCATTTCACAACAGACCTGGCCTGTACTCTGATATGTTAAAAACCTTCGACAACCCCCATTAAAAGAAGAGGTAAACCGCCGATAAGACAGCAAATGCAAGTGTGAACAGAGCGTCCAGTGTTAGAAGAGAAAAAAAAATTAAAAATCAAAACTATAAAATGTGAACAAAACATTTTTACAAAAAAATGGGAGAAATCAGAATAGGGTTATACTTTATAAAGAGAGTTGTTAAAAACACCAAAATATAAATCCTTGTCTCGAAGAGCAGCTTTCGAAAAACACATAACCTTACTACATCTGTTTCTAGCAAGTATTCACATTTGGATGCCAGTTAAAACACAGAGAAAAGTGTATTAGTTAATACTAATTCAACCTCAAGGAGATCCTTTCCAAAAATCATTAATTTTATGCTATTGATGCCGAATTTGATAGGTGGGGCCGGTTAAATGGTAAAACTGCTTAGCAACATGCACTACTGCCAGATTTCCATGTTCCTTTAGGACAGTGGTTCTCAACCTTTCTAATGCCGTGACCCCGCAACAATTTACCTTCACAGTTCCTCTTGTTGCGGTCGGACGCCAAACCAATAAAGTAATTTTGTTGGCTACTTCAAAACTGTAATTTTGCTTCATGAAGGGCGTTACA
Organism: Phyllomedusa bahiana; assembly: GCA_025379985.1. Taxonomy (NCBI): domain Eukaryota; kingdom Metazoa; phylum Chordata; class Amphibia; order Anura; family Hylidae; genus Phyllomedusa; species Phyllomedusa bahiana. The sequence continues at coordinate 166,478 of JAODAL010000539.1, read as the reverse complement.
TATGTGTGACGCCTCTGAGCCGGCCATACCCTCTACATGTCACAAATACATATAACACGGTACCACTCAGAGAGCAGTGTACATTGAGTGTAACCTTATACAGGGGGGTCTTGTGAAGTGGTACTTGGGGGGCTCCAGACGGGTGCGCTGAGGGGAAGAACCTCATACGCGGTGAGCGCGGACCTTTACATGTCACGTACTCGCGCAGAGACAGAAAGCTGTTCGCCAGGCGAATAGGACCTCTGGGCTTGCGGATGTAACCATATCTAGGACGGGTTCTCGACATTATGTTTGGTGTACGGTCTACCGGCTCTCACGCGGTCCACGGTGTCTCTATAAAGGCAGACTTCCTATCTATCAGATTGTATCGAGACTCATAGAGCCTCACGTAAGAGCGAGACCGTCACTCAGAGCGCCACCAACTCAGGAGCCTTGTAAGTTTCTTCAAGGGGGAGCGGGCGTTTGGCGGCCGAGCGGGCCCCGGTTCGTCGTGCTACACGCTGGGGACTAGGGGGCCTGCGGATAATCGACTGTATGTCCAGACCGCAGTACAATGAATAGCTTATTAAGAAGACGAAAAAAGTGGGCTCTCTTTGCTGTGATCCTGACGACCAAGTACAACTTCGCAGGAGGCCTTACCAAGCTCAGTTGGGTGGCCAGCAGCGAACATCAATCCGCGGTATACGTAGTAGTGTATGTAAATAGTGCGCCTTGCGTGGACGTTGACGCCTCGGTGATAGAACAGCTCCCTTTGGACTTAGCGGCAATATATAGCTTGGCGGTGAAATGACCACACTTTCAAACTCTTTTTTCAATACCAAAATTCTAGCTGCGTGTTGTAGTTCTTATTCTGGGGCCACTTATAGTTGCTCATTAATTAAGAAGTACGACGGTCGCTAGAGTCGGCACCCGAGGGTTATTCCCTCCGTGGGCTCAATGGAGTGAGGCAGCCAGAGGCAAGGACATCACCCTTTGTCCCAGGGGCTCCGCAGCTGGAGTTGCAGGTCGGTTAGTTTCCCCGGCAATTGTAGGATCACGATGTGTTGAGTGACGTCTCCTCCCCACTTGGCGCCCGCCCGATTACTTAGGGGCTTACGATATTGGCGCTACAAATGTATTAAGAGGATCTGGATTGTGGGCACTAGTCAATAGTAATTTAAAGGCGATATGTGTCAATCTCTTAACTGGAGTAATTTGGGTGGTGTAGCGCCAAATAAAATTGAACTGAGTACTCCTAAAATTATTATATGTCACAAGATCGTATATGAAGATGTTTACACTTCTGCGACGCATAGTCCGTGGCACGAACGTAAGACTCTAAGCGTGTCCCCTGTCGAGCGTATCAGAGGTGGACCAGCGTGTGGAGACATGGCAGCCGTTACTAGTCCCTGGCATCTCTACTGATGCACACTTCGCTGGAATCACTCGCAGCTCGACGGCCCAGCCTCTCGGATCAGACTGCTCTGGGCAGAGACGACAGAAGCTTGTGCTTGTGCCTACGCTAACGTGAGAGAGGAATTCATCATATCGCCGGACGCTGCTCCGCTGCACTTGCCTGGGAGTTACGCGTTTTTTAGTTTACTAGTGGCTGTGACTATGCTGGTCAATAGCGAGGTTGCGCTAGGAACTGAATTGAGAGAGAGACGTGACTCATCGGACCGTCTGCCCTAGTAGCGCGGCCGGTCCTTTCTCAGACAGATGTGCCTGCCGTGGTTCGGCCTTTGTCGTCATGTGTCACGTATAAGCGCATCTTACCTGGCCGGTGAAGCCTTTAGAGCAGACCCTTCGTGTTTTGATTCTTTTCAGACCCCCGCCGCCCCGGTATAGCGGAAACAATAACCACCAAACAGGCTTCAAAAATCAATTTTAAAGAAAGAACCGAAGCTGGCTTATACGCGACGCCTCTTGTAAAACCATTCCTTAAACACAAATACGTAGGACTCGAAAAAGATAGCCAAATCTGGAGGCATCTCCGTTGCAGGATGACACGTTGACTCCGGAGCCGCTGCCTCATCTCGTGCTTGCCGTGTTCCATTTTCGCTCTAAAGAATGAGACGTCGCGCTCGCGAAGTTATGCGCTGTATATACCAGGGAGACTCACCATATCGAGGGCGGGCTGTCGCCGGTCCCGCGCCTACGACCCAGGGGCTCCGCCCATCGAAAGACTCTCTCCTGATGCTGTGTGAATCGGGTAAGTAAACTAGCTAAGGATAAGCAACGGTTTTGATCAGAGTCTCACGTTATATTTATCGGGAGGTAGGGAGATGAACCGTCACGGCGGCTTGTAATGGTGTCTGCGTCACGAGGAGGGGAAGGGCAGGTATTAACTGCTTGACTGACCTGACAGAACCTGTTTGTGGTATTAGGATAAGAAGTCGAAATTCTAGGAAGCGCACCTCACGCGGCGGAGGAGGTGAGCCGTCTCGTGCGTCGTTGGAGCGGTGTCGGTGTTAGTGGCTATGTGGTAAGAGTGCTCCTCCACAACTCGGACATTCGCTTCAGGTTAGAACCCGGGGGCGAACAGCACTCTCTAGTGGGGAACATACTTTCAGGAAACGAAACAGTCGTACCCGCAACTAGATACCTCCGTGGATTCACGACATGTGCCGCAAGGTTAGGCGGCGTTGTCGCCTCTGTGTTGTAGGAATCGTCCCGTCCGTTAGGCCTCACACTACCTCATCTGCAGGAGTACCGATATGGATTGACAATTTTGCAGATAAGCGTTGACTATTGGTCGCCGATAGGGGGTCCCAGACCGATGCTTCGGTGGTGTCTATTGCCACCTTCGGACCGGGTGTAGGCCAGCTTTGTTACGCCTAAGCTTGGGACACAGCACGCCCGCAGTCACTACTCCTAAGGATATCGATCGGTCTAGGGTCGATTTTAACTCTCTCTAAATCACGTACTGTGTTCCTGGTGTAGAACGGCATGGACGCGATCGTTGTCTTCACTCTGTGAGATTCGCACAGTACACTAAATGTGTTGGGTTTGCTTGTTTTGAGTTGGGAAATGGAGGTTCTTTCGGAGCCGTTCCCCTATCGCTCTCTCATGGGGCCGCTCACGAATACGAGGGAGAGTTCAACTGTTGTGTCCGTTTGTCCATATTTCCGTCTTTAGAGGTATATACAGAGCTCTATGGGAAGGCCGCATAGTTTTGAGGATATATCGAACGAGGGCCGTCTAATAGGACTGGGGTGACGCTTTATGTTGAGACCTCACTCACCTCTGAGGTTTCAGTTGAGGTTCTGGGCTCGGCTGTGAGCATCGGGGCGGTCCGAATTCCGTGTTTGAGGGTGAAGATCGAGGGGCCGTCAATTGTATTATACGTAGTCACACCTCTTTAATATAAATGATGGTACTTGACGCGATCGATGAGAACTGTACGTATGTTGCAATCTTTTGCTTTGCTCTCTTGTGTATTAAATATTTTTACTATTTACTAGCTGTGATATATAACTTGTACTTCCATAAACATTTTGTGTTGTTTTCAAGATACTATGTGACAGCCGCGAAATGTTGTACGACGCACAGTTTGACAGACCTTGGCTGGGGTTCAATCAGCTTCTTGCCATGGTTTAACCATCCTTAGCGCGTATTTCGCGTTTATCTGAATCCGGTGTCTTATCCGGCTCACAAACGTGTTGTGGGTGAGTAGTAGCTCTGGATTCGCTTTTAGGCTATTCTGGCGAGTCACGAGAGTCACTTTTTTATTTAATTAATAGATTAAGCTGGCCTACTTTCACCTTTCTTGTCTTCTGCTATGTGTTTTTTACCTTTAGTTCTATCTTGTGATTTCTGTTTTCCTGTCGTCATTTATTGCTCGCGATTATTTATCGCGTTTTGTAAACACTTGCAGATGCTACTAACTTGCGTTAGTTCTAGTACTATATTTATTTTTTATTCGGGGTTACCGAATCTCAAACCGTGCGAGAGCTCTTCCGTTGCGGACGCATCTAGTTCGTGGGAAAGTCGGCGCCTCCGGGTATTTTCGGTTTATTTTAAATTTTTAGTTTAGTATCGGTTTAGAGTCTTTCAGACCCAGAAACGGTTTTTGAGGACCACTTGTTTGTATCATCATCTGACTCGGGTGTTGACCTCGATTCTCTAGATCAAGGGTCTTTGAGTGTTTCGCATAGTTCAGACTAAACACGTTCTCGGGGTGCGACCGTCATCGAGGTGCCCGTGCATTCGCCTTAGCTATCAATCTGACACAGGCTGTCGCGTTAACTGGGGCTGAAGTTCCCGTCCGGGGTATGCGTGCAGCGCAGATTCTACACGGCTACTACTGTCCTCTACGGTAGGAGAGGACTGGCGCGCTGTTATCACCCAGAAGACGTCGACCTCGAGCACGTGCACAGATGCTCCCCCAGATTAACATAGTCGAACGTTTCGCTTCGGTATCTGCAACTGGAAGATCCGAGGGTAGTAGCACGAGAACGCCACCTGTCTGTTTTATCGGAATCGGGGTAGCCCGCGGCCGACGTAATAAATGGTCCGGCCACACGAGGAGGGTGCCACGTTGACGGTTCGACTGTTGTTGTCCGAGTAATGTGGCGTACTCATGTTATACGGGTTTGTAGAAAACCCCCGGGTAGTTGCCACATAGAGATCCGCCACGGTTAACCCCCGCCTCGATGGAGTTATCGTTGGGCTACCCTCGTGATGGGAGAGCGTCTGTTCCACGTTTAACTCGCAGTGTTCAGGGGTGCGGTCACGTGGCTAGGACGTGCGGACGCGCGGCAGTTGCGCGTGCGTCCGTTGTCAGCGGAAAGCTTCTACAATGTTGAAGTGTGGAAACGAAGTTGCCGCGCCCTAGGCGTTCTAGCGTGAATCGCCTAAGAAAACTTGAGTGGCACACCCGATGGTCACCGTGTCCCAACCACCTACGCAGGCAAACGTCCGGAGATCTACCCACGCGACGCTCAGAGCTCGCCTATAATTCCCCGTGGCGGCCGAAGATGCGACTCTCAGAGGCCCCACTTCACGTATGACGAGTAGCGCAGTATGTCATAGTTCTCGGTCGCCCATTATGAACGAACGGATCTTGCGGTAAGATCGGACTGGGCAGCCTCCACGAGGGCGGACTTTGAGTTTAATCTCTTACGTTGACACCGAGCTTCTGCCTGTAGGTTGAGGGACTGGATGTCGTTAGAAGAACACCTGCTACTGAAGCCTTCCGGAGCGGGGGATTCTTCACGATTCCCCATGTATGTAGACCGAAACTGAGGGTACCTTCTCAGGTAATCCCTAGTTATGGGATTAACAGATTGGTTTGATCTTTCTCATTCCGTACTGTGCATTTATAGGGAGCAACTTGAGTGCTTCTGACCTTAACAATGTACCTATACTCGCTTGTCCTTCACGCTCATTTGAGGAGTTGAGGAGAGGAACGCTCTCGCGCTTGTACTCGAGCAGTTGGGCACATAGCGACCCGATTAATATCCCTCCTTCGACTGGATCCGTGGTGACTACCTTAAATACCAGCCGTACCCCGGCGTGTCGACTGCATGCGGGGGGCATGATTGGGTATGCCAGTAGCTCAGATGACTAAAGCTTCGCTCTCCCCGTAGTACTACTAGGCTCGTGTCTGAGAGTAGGATGTCGCGAGATTTTTGCTCGGACGGCTGCGTGTAATTATGTTCGTCTGCTGGCCCTAGTCGTCAATCGTCCAGGCGGGTCACGAGCCGACCTACTGGGCTCGTCAGGTTGGGAGGTGGGATCTCAAGCCTGCTTGCTGATGCCCGTGGCTAGGCAACTATATGAAGTTACGCCCAATCGTGATCAAGCCGGGCTCGGGCCTCCGTCAACGGCTCCAGTTTCGAAGCATAAGAGCGCCATTCCCGATCGCAGCAAATAGTCGTGCTGTTGTCCGGGTGTGTCTCGTTGACCACGTACTTCTCCGCTGGATACATAAGCCCTAATGCGTCTGTCTGACACCCAAGGATTCTTCGCTCTTCTAACAGTAATTATTCACATATAATGATCATGAAAGTTCCGTGAGAATCAATAATTTTATGTTGTATCAATACACGTTTTAGTCCTCCAAAAATAGCGCCTACGCAGACGAATTGACATCGCCATTTTAATTAAACCCTACAGTACATAACCGTTGGTGTTCCGCATTCGGCTATTTGTACGTCGCACCACACCTGTACTACCTGCCTATATACACAGCTCTTGGGAGGTTCTAGGGCCTCCGGTTAGTTGGTCGATCCAAATATCAGATGTTCCCTTTTTCTTCCGTCACATCTCGCCTAATCGGCCGAGGACACCGATTTACCAGCCCTCAAAAAGCCCGACTCAGTCCCTCTTGCTGCTGATTGACTCATGAGGACTTGTTCGCGTTTGCCCACATTTTAGACCGCACTAGAGGAGTTACGACAGCCTCACGTCGGGTCAACGCCCCCTGTTATTGAAGCGATCGGCAGCGAAGTCCGAGGATCGTGCACAGCCGTGCTGAGTTCGTTCTCCGGTTGCTACGCCGACGAATTATCTCCACCTCGACGCCCACTGCCTAGTTCTCTATTCGCGTAGCGCTCTATTCAATCATTTGTCGCGCTCACGCAGAGGGACCCCGCGCCTGCCGGTCCAAACCAGTCATGACCTGCGAGTTGTCTCGCACCACCCGGCGACGTGTTAGAGTCGCAGGAGATGCGACCTCTCTAGACCTGTCCTCTCAAATCCCAGAGATAGCGCAGCGCTTCGCCCAAGTCCCCAGACAAGACGCAGTTGTTATTCATCTTGTGTCCACCGCTAGACTCGCCAATCTTGAGGTATCTGCGAGTTTTACCTTGTGTGGCGTTTCTTGTATATGTGTTGCCTGCTGCTTCGTGGGACAAGCCCATATTACAGCATGCGGCTAAATCTGCGCGTTTATGATCTTCCTACTGTATCGACCGTGTCCCTCGTACAACCGACGAGCACCTGTGTAGCAGGGCGTGCTTGCCACGCTTTGGCCGGTCCGGTCGTTAGACACTCCCCACCACCCAGTGCTGGACGCCCCCCTATCACCCTTGTCCCCTGGCCTTCTTCGGCGGCTGCTCCCTTTCCCGACTAGAAGGCGCGTGCAGATCTCCATGCATGACACTCGCGGCGGGAGTTTCAATCCCCCGTCGGGCCGATCTATTGTTCTAAAACCGGAGCAGGGCTCTCTCTGCGCATTACCTTTTTCAATCTCACTCACTCGCCCCTCCATGCCGGAGGGGGACGTTTCCTCGGGCAGAATATACACCGCACAATCTCGCGGCTCATCACGTCACCGTTTTATTCCGGGTCTTCCGAGTCGCGGGGTGGCTCTCATAAGATGGTCCTGCTTGCGCTAGAAACGGGACGGGGGGCCCCGACGCCCTCTGCGGCGTACAGCTGTCCTATGGCGCAGGGCCCAACCCCCTCTACCCGTCTCTACCTGAGTTTGGCTATGCGAGAGACGTAATAACACGTCTCGCTGGCTGCTGGAGTCAACCCGTACTCCGACGACTCCCTCCCCCACTATCGCAGGGATGCCTGACCCTAAGAGTGACCAGGACTCTTCTCCATTCGCGCCCGACCCGTCACCCACGGGCCAGCGAGAGCGACTTGACGGCATCGCTCGCCTGCTGTTCTTCTCTCGAGACCATTCCTCCTGTTTTGAGTGCTCTCTCGAACACGATTCGCTCATCACCAAGACGACCGCCAGTGCGTCCCGGCGTAAGACGCCGGTCAAACTGTGACGCTCACCTGTCTGTGTGTTTTTTTTTTTTTGTGTCTTGTTAATAGAGATAGATCTTAATCTTTTTTTGTTTTTTTGAGTTTTTCTTTTTCGCCAGACTACGGTTGGCAATGCTCCACCCGGGCTTACAGACATACCGCCGGTAGTTGTCCGCACTACCCGCGGCGCAGCTCTGTGTCCCCTCCCCATCCCCGTGATATCAGCTCGAGGGGGGAAAGCCGTCACGACCACTCTTACTTCGTAGGGCATGGCCACTGGGATGATCATGCAATCAGGCAGACGAGGATTATCCTCAAGGCAAAACCTGCGCACCACATTGGCTTGGCCCCTCGCCGTTTCCTCCCCGCCCCACCGCGGTCCTAGGAGAGCGCTTACGTAAAATCACACCCATCTATACTATAAGTATGCTGCTCCAACCCGAATGCTGATTGCAACGCGCCGGCTGTGCCGTAGACCATTGGTTGAAGAGACTTGCCTATTATACACTTATCTGTTCATAACATTAGTGCAGTCGGTGAGGCTGGTGGCCTTTCGACGTCCACCAGATCCTGCCTTCCTAGACAGGCATTGAGTCCTATTACCCTATTCTTGAACGATGTCATCCGGTTTCTGATGCGCCACTTGCTTCCGCACACACCTGACCGGAAACTTTTTTATCTAAGTCTTCGCGGCTGCGTCGTTTTTACATCTTCCAGTGGTTAGTTCTCATGGTTGATGCTTGAGATGCAAAAACTACTCCGAGACCCCGTTGGCCCAATTAAAAATCACCGCGTAACAGGATACACACAAACGCAGCTCTCAGTTCCTGCCAGTCGGGTCACTCTCTATGCATGGTTCTCACGTGAATACGGTCCGCTTTGTTCACCGTAAGGCAAGGCTACGCTTGGTTCCAGGCCATCTACAGGGGGGGTACCCTCGCCCTATCCCTATTTGGACTACCTTAATGTTATCAAGACTTTACTCTCTCTCCGGGCTATATAGTCATTTCGCGCTGGTTTCCACACGGCGTCTGGGATATTGGCTGTGGAGTTTGATAGCCGCGAAGGCGCATCTCTGAATGTCGTAGGCGGGTCCATATATAATATTGTTAAGCGGCGTGTGCATCCAGAACATTTGTGACGTATGGCTTGACACCTAGTCGCGTTTCGGTACAGATGTGTGCTTTGTCCTCTCTGAGAAAACCCCGGCTCGCGGCGGCCTATAGTAGTCTCCGTCTCGTAACTCTATTTCAGGTAAATCGGGGAGTTGGTATTGAAGCGCCTTTAGTATTTGATTTTCTCGGTTGTAAGTATAGTGAGTGTACAGATGTAAATTATTTGAAGGTAGAACGCGCCATGAAACGGTTTTCCTCTCAAAAACACGGTTAGTTTTTAAGGTAGACCACTCCGTCGGGCCTTCTACTCAGCGGATTATTTTAACTGGCTTTGACTAGGCGAGGTCCTTAGGCAGATAGATGCCCGGTAGTAGCCCGCTTGGTTGTTATCTAGCAAGTCTGCTAATCCTGCTGGTCCCCTCCCTCCCGTGTGGTCTGGTAAGATGCGACGGTCCATCCCAGGATCCTCCATATTGTCGACGGCCCGAGAATGATTTACGGTCCCTTCGAGCCCACTGATTTGGGGAAGACAGCACTCGCAATACCCACGTTACACCAAGTCCGATCAACTCTGGGGTGTACATGTGTTCTGTTTCGTGTTTACGCGTTATTGTTAGACTGAAGATAGAGACCTGTGGGATGTCTCATCTCTACCTTGGGAGTACTGATCGTAAAGGCCACGCAACTTGGGGTTCGACGGGGAGCTCATGCTTTCAAACCCTCTCAGATAACAATTCGGTCCTGACGATGTATTAAAGTTACTCTGTGCAGCGTAAGCTCGTTGTTACTTGTATATATCCCTCATAGCACTACCGTGCTTCTGCCGGGATGTCTTAGGCCACAGTACGCGCTATAGTTTTTCTGCCATGTACTCGTTCCTTGCTAGTCTCCAGCTTCGATTGATTTATTACGGCCTTGGGGCCTGTCTCACAGGACCGTTTAAACGTCGCCATTGAACGATAATCGCATCCCTGATGTCGTGCTATAGAACATTTTCAATGATGTGTCCTTTTCTCACAGTTAATACACGATTTTAATGTATGTTTAGGGGCGAGTGCTAAGAATTTGAGTGGGCTGTGCATTTTGTTGCTTCGGGGTTAATATACACAATTGGCGGCATGGGGCGTTGTGTGTCAGCAAACTCCACGACACAAAGAAATTTCGTGTCTAGTTCTCCTGAGTATTATTCGGTAGTAGTCCTTTACAGTCGTTGGGAGCCTTGAGAACCCTCCCGTATCTTGAGAAGATTGTGCCGTGTAGTTCGCATGAATCTTACCATATCTCCCCCTACTGCACCTTCCTAAATGTCTCAATGGGCAGGGTCCGACGCGTTTGTCGCGCTAAGAATTGGTTGCATTGTACTCAACGCGAACGGAATCCTGGCAAGGGTCATTCGTCGGTAAACGCCCACGCTCGGACCGAGTAGTTGGATAGCATTTTAATGTTACAATGTGAGAAAATATTCCCCTGGAGCAAGTATTAATAGTGTACAATACCCTATAACCAACAACAATAGAGAGAGACCTGAAAATACTCATGCGGAGATATGAATTAGCGAACGGGTAAGACCGGTAGAGTGAAACAGACATAGAGTCCTATCTTCGCTTCACACCTCTATCTATTGTTTGTATGTTGGATCCCCTTTGCCGTTTATCTGCCTCGATGCTCCTCACTCCTCGTCTGCGCCACAGTTGGGGCTGTAAAGATCGTGTACGGCTGGATCATACCTCGGGTGGGTTACCGGCGACCTCGTGACGAGATTTGTTACCATGCCGCCTGCTGTTCTAAGGTCAGCATTCGTGGGATGGATTTTTAGTGAACCCTTTTACATATGATTACCCGGGTATTCTTAATATGACCCATAAATAACGAATCCACTGAGTATATCCTCGAAGTAACTATTAGAGGTGTATCTCGACCTCGTGCGCTGATCGGCCAGTCTGTTGGCTCTGCCACGGTCAGGTGGATAATAGGATCCTGAAGCCCAGGGCTGAGTCAACCATATAAGCGTACGCGGGAGACAGAGGATGGAGACCTCTGTATGATGGTCTGAGGGCCATTGACTGCTATAAGAAGCAAAGTTTATCTAGTGTCTTGAAAGTAGGCGAAGGGCTGCGTAGCATTGTGGTTTTCTTTGCTTACTGTGTGGGGTTCGGACGTAGTCATTTACAGGATCTCGAGTTATTGTTGATCGCGATAGCCAAGCGGCTAGCCATCGTGAACACAATGTACGATCGTCGAATTGCTCTACTGCGCACCAACGTAAGTCTCTGCGCCGCGTGCGCGCACTGCTGGCAGCGATCGCTCTGGGCGCTTATAATAACATACTACTTTGGTTCACATAAGCTGGTGATAAGCTAGTGTTTGTACTGTAGTGGTCTCGCGGGGCGGCCTCCTCATACCTTTCCTTCATGCCTACAGGGCCGCATATTGATCAGCGTTAGTATTGGACAAAGTGTTCTCTGAAAGCTTAGATATTGTTGACGCACGATTTTCTCGCTTAGGAGTCGGTCCGATAAACCTGGAACGAAGTTTTTCTCTAGAGAGCTGCATTCCGGTTGGAGGTTCTCATGGCTGATTTGGTGTTCCTGAAGAATAGAAAACAAATGGGCAACGATACAGGGCCTGATTATACCCGCCAATCGTCGGTGAAATTCGGGGGTGTGGTCCTGTCTCACCAGCTTTGGATAAGCAAGGGAACGGGGATGGAGGAGAAACATTTCTTGTACAGACATGCGGAGAAATAGCGTAAAATTTGTCGGCTGGAGTGCGTTACAATAATCTTTTGCTCGAGTTCCGTAGAGATCTTTACAAAATATTCGACGTACTGTGCGGGGAGTTATATGCAGGCATTGTGCCTTAACAAGTATGAGTACCGCGGCCGACTTTGCGGCTGAATATAAGCGCAGATGATCGTGTTTCAGAGAACCGTCTGCGGAGTGGCACACAGTCGCTGGTTCAGACCTCGCACCAGGTCCGAGCCGCGCGCGGCAGGCGTCGGGGTGGAGGGACCAAAAGATGAGAGTAGCTGAGTCGCGGTTTCTATAGGTTGAGCGGGCGGTTAACTAAGGTTAATGTGTATGGAATCGAGTGCAAATCTCGGCGCCGCAACCTGCTATAGAGGCCCCGTCAGTCGGGTGAGATGGTGGGCATCCGATAACGTGCGAAGGGGTCCGGTTCGTTGCGATCTTGTGTTTTGATACGTTGATGTTGTCGTTTCACGATCGCCTTGGAGAGATCTACGATGTATCTCTCCGATAGCCGGGGTTTCGTGTGGGGAAAGAAATGAGTTGCGTTCCGTGACGGTTGAGCCGTGCTCGCATAGGAAGTATTTGTACAAAACAGTCAAGCCATGTAGTTGTGCGCGGTTGCCCTGAGGGGTCCGTTCTAGGTTCCTCTCCTTAGACGTACGCGCTGGCGTATGGGAACTTACATACAACGCCCTCTAATTATCTACAATGTCTTTGCTTGGCCCACTCTATAATGTAGGTAGTTTGTCCAAAATTTGCCTCCCACGTTAGAATCCGCTATTCTCCTTGCCACGCTAAACGCGGATCTCTGAAGTGGCAGTATGGTATGTATAAGCACTATGCCTTAAGGGTCCTTTCTTTCCTTCACCCTCGTTTTTAGCAGGAGGTCACCGAAGATGCACTGTCCCTGATAAAGTAGGTTCGCCTGTAAGACTGACGCGGGATGGTGCTTGCGGATTTGTCGGCCTGTCCACACGATAAGCTCCCAAGAATATTTTTTTCAACATGAGCCAGATCGAATAGTGAAAGCTTGAGTTGACCCAGTATTAACAGAGCGACCAGGGTAGTATGTTATAAAGAAAAAATTTATTCTTTCTGAAAGCAATTTCTTGATCGCTACCCTGATGCGTGGTACTTGTACTCCCAAGGGGGTATTCGGGTCCCGTGGTCCCACTTTGCCGTACTGTACATTGCCGCGCGCAATCCGTGTTGTTGTTGAGAGAGATTATAAAAAGAAAGTAATGTTGGTCTTCAGTAAAATGGGGATTCAAAGCAATGAATTCGCAGACTTGTTTTAAAGTAGTACGTAAAAGCATGTAAGTGCTCAAAACTTATGTATAAATTTGGACAACAAAAACAATATAATCACTTGATTGTTTTTATGTAGATGAAATGGATAAATAAAAAAAACAACTAGTGTATTTTATGTAGGGGTGAGGTAATGGTGTCTTTACAGAGATGCATAAAAAATAAATCCCATGAGATTTTTAATTTTTCAGGTAACTGCTATGATTCTAGTTGTAAAAGAGGGCTAGAATTGTCATATTACGCGCAGTGGGTCGGAAAGATTTGATCAGCTCACCCCTTTGAATGCGTTTTCAACTCTTTCTTTCATTGCCAGAGCATTTGGTAAGGTTAATTTTTTTGCTGAATTTAATGTCACTATCCTGCACGTCCATCCTTGAAGAAAAAAAACTGCTCACTATCGCTATGATTCTGAGTTGACAAATTTATTAGAACAAGAGATAAGATATAACGTGAAGTATCACATGGTCATTAAGTTAGTTCAGACCCTTTGGTGACACTGCATTGACTGTCACATGTTGTCCATTTCCTGTCTGATATCCTCACTTGAGATGGTTCTACTCCTTCATTGGAGTCCAGCTGTTTTTAAAATTTTAAAAAAAAAAAACTGGTTGGACTTGATTAGGAAAGGCACGCACCAGTCTAGATACAGACCTCACAGCTCACAGTGCAATCATGTTCAGGAGTCACGCATGTCGATTCAATGAGGTCTAGGAACTGGCGATCCAAGGAGCTCAGGACAGACTTGAGGCAAGCAACAGCACAGATTTGGCCAAGTTAAATGAATTTCTGCAGCACTGAGTGCACATGGTGCCTCCATAATCCTAAAATGAAGAAATTGTGGCATGACCACAACTCTCCTCAACTGGCCGTCCAGCCAAACTAAGCCATGCGTGGGAGAAGAGCCTTGGTGAAAGAAGTAAAGAAGAACCCCAAGATCACTGTGGCTGAGATCCAGAGATGCAGTAGGGAGATTGGAACAAGTTCCACAAAGTCAACTATCACTGCAGTCTTCCACCAGTTGGGGCTTTATGGTAGAGTGTGCCGACAGAAGCCTCTCCTCGGTGCAAGACATATGAAAGCCAACGTACAGTTTGCAAAAAAACACATGAAGGATCCAAGACTATGAGAAATAAGATTCTCTGGTCTGATGAGAAGAAGATTGAACTTTTTGGTGTTAATTCTAAGCAGTATGTGTGGAGAAAACCAGGTATTGCTCTTCACCTGCCCAATACAATCCCAACAGTGACACATGGTGTTGGCAGCATCATGCTATGGGGGTGTTTTCCAGCTGCAGGGACAGGACGACTGGTTGCAATTGAAGGAAAGATAAACGCGGCCAAGTACAGAGATATCCTGGATGAAAACCTCTTCCAGACGCTCTGGACCTCTTACTGGGCCGAAGGTTCATCTTCCAACAAGACAATGACCCTAAACACACAGCTAAAATGACAAAGCAGTAGCTTCAGATCAACTCTGTGACCATTCTTGACTGGCCCAGCCAGAGCCCTGACCTAAACCCAATTGAGCATCTCTGGAGAGACTTGAAAATAGCTGTCCACCAATGTTCACCATCCAACCTGAAGGAACTGGAGAGGATCTGCAAAGAATAATGGCAGAGGATCCCCAAATCCAGGTGTGAAAAACATGTTGCATCATTTCCAAGAAGACTCACGGCTGTAGTAGCTCAAAATGGTGCTTCTACTCAATACTGAGCAAAGGGTCTAAATACTTAAGACCATGTGATATTTTCAGTTTTTCTTGTTTATTAAATTTGCAAAAATATCTACATTTGTTTTTTTTTTCTTTCTAGATGGGGTGCAAAAAATGAACTTTTTGAATCTTACCAAATGGCTGCAATGAAAGAAATAGTGAAAAATTTAAAGGAGTCTGAATACTTTCCGTACCCACTGTATATATGACAATTCTAGCCCTTCTTTACAACTAGAATCATGCAGACCTGAAAAATTAAAATCACATGGGATTTATTTTTTTAATGCACTCTGTAAAGACACCATTACCTCCCCACCACATAAAATACACTAGTGTTTTTTTATTATCCATTTCCATCTATAATAAAAACAATCAAGTGATTATATTGTTTTTGTTGACCAAATTTATATAGTTTGTTATGTTTTACTGCTATTAAAAAAAGAAGATTTGTTTGAATCCCATTTTATGAGACCAATTACTTATATACACTCACCGGCCACTTTATTAGGTACACTTGTCCAACTGCTCGTTAACACTTAATTTCTAATCAGCAATCACATGGCGGCAACTCAATGCATTTTAGGCATGTAGACATGGTCAAGACAATCTCCTGCAGTTCAAAACCGAGCATCAGTAGGGGAAGAAAGTGAAATTTGAGTGCCCTTTTAACTGGCATGGTTGTTGGTGCCAAGAAGGGCTGGGCTGAGTATTTAGAAACGCTGACTCCTGGGATTTTCACGCACAACCATTTCTAGGGGTTTTCAGAGAATGGTCCGAAAAAAAAAAACATCCAGTAGCGGGAGTCCCGTTGCGGAAATGCCTGTTGATGCCAGAGGTCCCAAAGAGAATGGGCAGACTGGTTTCGAGCTGATAGAAAGGCAACAGTTGACTCAAATAGCCACCCGTTACATACCAAGGTAGGCAGAAGAGCATCTCGAACCACATACGGCGAACTTTGAGGCAGATGGCTACAGCACAGAAGACCACACCGGTGCCACTCCTTTCAGCTAAGAACAGAAACTGAGGCTCCCTTTTTGCCCAAGCCTCGAAACTGGACAGTAAAGATTGGAAAAACGTTGCCTGTTCTTTTGAGTCTCGATTTCTGCTGCGACATTCGGATGGTAGGGTCAAAATTTTTGGCGTCAACAACATGAAAGCAGGGTTTCCATCCTGCCTTGTATCAACGGTTCAGGCTGGTGGTGGTGTGTCATGGTGTGAATATTTTTTCACTATATTTACTATTTCCATAGGCAAACTAAACCTCTATCAGTTCTCTATCTTTTAAACACTAAAACGTTAACATTTATTATATCTAACTCTTAACCCTATAAAACACTATTTAAAAACCTGATCTCTATCCTCATCATTTAACCCTTTTTGCTTCTGAAAGAGGGAAAAAACTCCCTTTCTATCATCAAGTCTGGTGGAACCCCACCTATAACAGGGGAGCCTTATATCTATAGCAAATACTAGCTTCATAAGGGATCCCCAAACCAACTACTTGGGCAGTCGTCCCTAATCTCATAGACACAGAAAAAAATAAGGCCCCCCTTTTACACCATCTGCAGCAGTGGACACTGTAGACAGAGGGGAGAGATCACAATTTAAACGTCATGCCTGACCTCGCCGACATGTTTTTTGCCAGCTAACCTGGGTTTATCAAGGCTTAGAGGTCCGATCCATGTGGTCTGAGCTCCCTTCCTTTTTTATCATTTTAGTTAAACACCCCCCCCCCCCACTTTCAGGTGCTCACCAATTTGCCATCAGAGAATCCACATAAAGCCCACTCCCCCTTCCGCGCGCGCACACTCATAACATGTCCTGCTAAAGCTGCCACCATGCTCTCATGAGCCAACAACCTTTTTTTGGAGATTATGGGATATTTTCTTGGGCACTTTTTGGGCCCCTTGGTACCAATTAAAAGCATCGTTGCAACACCTTGTTGAATCTATGCCACGAAAAAATTGAGGCAGTTCTGAAGGCAAAAGGGGGCCCAAACCCCGTTACTAGCTTGGTGAAACCTAATAAAGTGGCCGGTGAGTGTATATAGCAAAGCATAGCAATGAGCATCAACTAGAGGACTTGGTGGCACCATGTATGAAATGATTGTCGCCAGTAATTAGCCACATTACACACACACACAGCTCAGCTACATGCACATAACACACATAAGGCACTGCTACATGTACATTACACACAGCTCTGTTGCAGGCACATATAACACACATACACAGCTCTGCTTCAGCTAATCCAGCAGTGATCACAACCAGAACAGCAGAATCCTGCATACACTGAGCAGAATCACATGACTCCCCCATACATGTGACATCATCACAGGTCCTGGAAGCACACTCTAGCACATTTCGGTGAGGTGAGTTGTACTTTGGATACATAGAACAAGTATAAGCAGAGAGAGGCTTCTTTGTGCTGAAAAAGTCGGCTTATACTTGAATGAATACATTGAATATATAGTGATGATCCATTCTCATCTGCTCCAACTTCCAGGTAGCAACCATGCCCCCCCCAGGAGTAGGAGGCCTTTAATAGGTCTCCAGAGACCTATCCAATACCTGGGCTGGAACACAGGGACCTGGAACGTGGGAACCCGCCACCCACCCATCTTGCACTGTTCCGGAAGGCTAGCCCTAATGGCTGGACATTAGCCATACTACTACAAGGGTCCCGCAACCTAAGTTGCTGGAAACCCACAATACCTGGATTCGGTGGCAAAGTTTCTACCAGTCCCTCAAAGTACGCCACCTAGGTAGCACCCAAAGCCCAATGCATAAGGTCGCTCTGCCACAATTAATAATATATATTATAAAAATATAAATATATATATATATATAAAAATATATATGTATATGTGTGTATGTGCTGAGTCATTAGGTGAGATATAGAGTTTAACAGCCTCACTGAGGGAGAAAGAGGGAGATGGGGTTGTTAGAACAAGTAGCCAATTAGAGAAGCTGAAAGAGATAGAGATAAAAACTTAGACACTGTTAGAGCAGAGCCTGTCAGTTGGGGTTGGTTCTGAGTTGAGTTGTACATTTAAGAAGATAAGAAAACAGCAGGAAACCCTGGTCTATTAGCCGGCAATAGACAGGGCAGGCTGGGGCGAAAGAGAGCAGCCCAACTCAAAGCAACACCTGAAGTGCCACTGAAGTAGAACAGCCACAGAAGGAATGGAGGAGCAGGAGAGGCATAGAGAGAATAGTGACCTATGTAGAGTGGACACAGAAGAAAGACAGACGATTCGGAGTAACAGATGGGCAGTTTGGGGGACTGCCAGAAGAGAAAGTGAGGATGGAGAGTGTCATGAATCTCCATATGCCAGCACTGTGCCAACTGGGGTGGGACAGGGCTTGGCACCAGATGCAAGCACCCTTGCATGGCTGGGCTGGACTGGGTCGAAACCGGAAGGGAGTTGTGAGGAGTGTTAAAAATCAAGAGAGGGGGTCTGAAGTATGCTACAGAGACAGGTGCTGTGCTGATTTGCCATGTAACATCTATGAGAAGAGTACCATGAGTAAAGCGTAAAGTTTCCCCGAGAAACTGTGCTGTTTGTTGTTATTAAGAGCCGGTGCACAACACTACCACCACACCACTGCCACTACTACACCCAGCATCCACCCGCGCTCCTGCTTTGCTTTACATAATGATAAATTTATATAGATTTTGTAATTTTTAATTAAAACTTTTCTAAGACCAATTGCATTTAAATTTTTTCTCCAATAGAGTGATGTGATAGCTCATTGTTAACAGGGTGAGGTCCAGTTTTAATTGGTACCAATTTGGAGTCTGAGCAAATCACTTTTTATTTAATTTCTTCTGAGAGGCAAGAGGACTAAAAAAAAAACATAATTTTGTCTTTAGCATAGTGACATGATATTGTATTTAGCGTGAACCAATTATAATTTTTTTTTGTTTTATGATAAATGGTAAAAAATGTTTTTTTTTTATTTTTAGTATTTTTTTTACACTTTTTTGTATGGTAATTTTTAATCCCCTAGAGGATTTGAACATCGCTTGACCGCCCATAATATAAACTGCAGGACTGATGTAGGTGGACAACCCCTTTAAAGTGATTTACAAATAACTCCTCAAGGACATTCTTGAACGTCCTTGCAAAGGAACTTGAGAACTGCTGGAGGAATGAGCAAACTATCACTGACTGCTAGGCTCTCTTGAGAAAAGGCTGGAACAGTTTATTACCAACCCTGTCTTCCCGATTGACATAAATGTGGTCCATACAAATTGCTTCCATCCCTGGGAATTGTGATTTATTGCTGGTGCAGGGTAACAGCAGGGGTTGCTGAATCTTAATAGTGTCAGGAGGCTTTACTCAACTGTAAATGAAGCTTAGTTACAACAAATATAAATCGGCAATTAAAAAACGGAATTGGAAAAATGCTCCCCAGAGGTCTTTGTATGACCCTATTGGAGCACGATGTGTAAAATAAATAAATATAAAAGTAAAGACAAAACTAAATATTATGTAAAATAAAAAACATAAAAAAGACCGACCGCTCAAACAACATATTTCACCACACCCAAGACAACCAAAAATTGTATACTATGCAAAATTACTTATTTCCTGGCACTTTTTAGTATTCAAATAAATAAAATGAAAAAACAATATTTTTTATTCTTCATTTCTACCTTTTTCCCTAATATTATAAAAAAACTGATGTAACAATTATATAAAAATAACTAGTGATGAGCGATTGTGTCAACTATTGTTATCGAGTCGATAGTCGATATCGACAATTATCATCACGATAGTCGATAGTCGATAACAGATTATCGCCGATGACCATTAAAGTCTATGGGAGAGGAAAACAGCTTCATTCTTACACCCAAAAAAGGGCTGGGGAAGCTGGAATTAACATCCACAACAGGAAACTGGATATCCACATTTTAGGCAAGGCAATTGGGAACAAAGTCACAAAAAAAAAAGTCACAGACTATTCACTATCCCTTCTTCCCACCGACCCTTAAACCGTTTACCCACAATTAAAAAATGCCAAAAGGCATATTTTTTTGAACCATCATTTTTAGTTGAACTGGAATTGATACCCCTGTCCTGGACGCAGCATGACCCTTATCCCTCTGACCCACAACAAAAGTGCTGAAAAAGGGAGTCTTTGAACCACCATTTTAGTTGAAATGCAATTGACTGCCTGACGGCCTGCAAACCGACGATATTGGCTTGCGTGTTGTCCCCACACTGGAAGGAGCCCCTTCTCTCGTACTTTTATCCATGTCCTACACCCCCCTTTGCTCGCCCCCCTGCATTCGCCCATTTCAGAAATAAAAAAATTTTAAAAGGCAGGGAAGAGTTTTTGACATCTTTATTAAAATAAGGCAATCACAGCTATTCTTAAAATCCCTCAAATTTTCCCCAAAACACCCAACTGGGATTAGAACAGAATTTGTTTTTCTAAAATATCGGGTGAAATGCGGTCTGGGGGGAAGAACCGTAACACAAATCAACAGTTTCTTCCTTCGCCCTGGATTTACAACTGCCCATGGATAGCAATTTGTTTCAACAAACTATCGAAAAAAATGCACGTTTTGCCCAAACTGAGACGCACTGGGGAAAAATAGAATTTTAAAAAGTTATATGGATACATGGGGCCTTCACACCACTGCTACAGGGCAATTTACTGGGAAATAGTAAACAAAAATTTGCTACAATGACTTTTTTGTGGCAAAAAACGCATGGAAACTTAAATAAAACTTTTTAAAAAAAGGTTATGGGGAAAAGAATGCCTTTTTTTGGGAAACACTGACATCAGTGATTGCAAAAAACGAAAAACAGGGAAAATTTCAACTCCTAGAGGGTCTGCGGGCCAAAAAGGGGTAAAAAACAATTATTTTTCAATTGAAGATCACAAAAACACTAGCTGAAAAATATTTTCCCTTTTCAAATGCCTCTCCCCTCTTTTTTGTAAAGTAAAAAGGGGATCAACCAACCTTAGTTCACAGGCGCAGCTAAAGTTTATACGGCGGATAACCACCTAATAAAAGGGGGGCCCTTAGAGCCCTTTCCAGTGAAGGGCTATTGCTGTTCTATGGCAATTAATATGAAAAAAAAGTTCTTAATGGGGGTTCTAAAAAATTATATCTAGGGTGAAATTCCCGAGGAAAGTTTTAAAAGTGACCCCAATTTACCTCTATAATAAGGGGCCCAAATGTAAATTCCAAACTTTTTAATTTTTTGGGGCAACCGCACCAGACATGAAGCATTTTTTCCTTGCCCCCGCATTTTTTTTAAACAAAAATTGGAAGAGCCCGGGAAACATAGGGGCTAGGGGTAGGGGAATACCCCCTAAGTTAAATTTTGTGCATGGTTTTTTGATGTTTGGGCACTTTTGGGAAAACCTTGGGGATAGAGTGTCCTGGGTTCCTTGCTCTTGGAAAAGGGTCTGTTTAGTTCTCTCTCCCCTTTTGGGTCTGGTAGAGTTTTTCCCCTTTGAGTCTTCCCCATAAGAACAGTTAAAAAAGAAAGGAGAGACCTTTTCTCATAACCTTTCTTTTTAATATAAATTTTGGAAACTGAGAGAAAGTTTTTCTAGTGGGGCCAATGAAAAATTTTTCAATCCCTAAGTTGGAGATACGAAAGAACATTGAGGTAGGGATATTTAATTTTTTTGCCGGGGTCCCTTCAAAGGTTTTTACCCTGGTCAAATAAATTTGCTCAATTGATTTTTATTGTAATCATTTCCAAGCATAAAAAAGCAAGGTTGGAGTTCCCCAACAACGTAAGAAAAAAAGAGGGGGAATTTTTTCCTTTTGTAAAAAATCCAATTTTTTGGGGAGCTACATATGGGGAACCATCTTTAAGAGATCATTAGAGATATTAAAAAGCAGTTGGGGGGGGGGCACCTACTAATGAAAAATCAAATGTGCTTATGGATTGGGAAATCTAACCTATTTTAAGCGTGGGTAGGTGGTGTTTCTTTTTTAGAAGAGACTATCTTCAACAGTTTAAACAGCTATTGGTTTAAAACGAGAGGGAAAAACACATCTGTTTTAAAGTTGATAGACAAGTATGAGCTCTAACGGGAAATGCAGTTTCATAGAAAAAAGAGGGGTCACGTGATTTTTGCAGCCAATGAGACCCCATACACCGCAAGTGGGGACGTTGACACCCTCCTCACCCCCTTTATCCTCGGTTATGGTGGCCCCCCAAAATACAAGAAACACTGAAAATGGCGATAGTAATAGATTATCGCAAATTGTGACCTAAACTACGCGTGATCGAAAATTTCCGAAACCTAAAAAAAAAAAAACCGTGCCGATTTCAACTTTTGGCGATAATATCGCTCATACCTAAAAATAACACCATATATATCACAGAAAAATGTTCAAAAAATCTAAGAATAACTATGTCAGAGAAAAATAACTTTAAATACTACAAGTAATTAAAAAAAAAAAAAAAAAATTGCCTGGTGAGGAACAGAGGTAAATATACAGGTTTGGAGCTGGTTAGTCAAAAACATCAGGAGAGCTAATAGATTTTCTTAAAGGGTGTTCCCACCACAGAGTTTGATATCATATGCCATCAAAGTCTGATAGGTGCCTGTCCCACTTCTGGTACCTGCACCTCTCCATTCTGTTCTATGGGAGTTTCAAGTACAGCCGAACACACTCCTCATCTGTACTGGGAACTCCCGTAGAACAGAATGGAGTCGTACACAAGTATGACTGTCTCTCCAATCTGAACTAAAACTTTCAGGGCCCTGTTCCTGAGGTAGGTACCGGTAGCAGAAGCCCCTAGCAGACTTTGATGGCATATCCTAACGCATATCCTATATCCTTTGATGGATACCTAACGCAATCCCATATCCTTGATGGTAATTCCCCAGCACTTCACCTTGGGGATTTTGAGGCACTTTTCTTGTATAGGTGTCCCGTATGGGGCAGGTTCTCCCCTTTTTTTTTAAATTCCCCAATTTTTGAACATGCAGAGCCTTGTGTAAACCAACGCATTTTTCATTTTTTTCTAACCCTACACCCATTAGATTGAAGGCTTTAAACAGGGTAATCACTCAATTCTATCGTTACAGTTTTTTTCAATTAATGTTTTTGGGTTTTTCTGCACTTTTAAAAACTCTACATTGTAAATGCTGCGAAAATAATGGTGCTATATAAATAAAGATTATTATTTGGGCCCTTTAAACGGGAATGGGCAAAAGCCGTCAATTTAATTCGACCCGTATTTGTTCCGGGGTTTTTTGTCTGTCCCAACGGCCGCGGAGGGGGGAAAGGGTTTTCTCTGCAATGACAGAAAAGCCCCCCCCTTCACATTGACATGAACATATTCCGCCCGACAACCGGACAAAAGAATGTGCAAGGGCGGAAAACTCGTGCGGTGGGGACTGCTGCACGGGTTTTCCATAGAAGCCCGTTGTGCTTGTTTGTGGCCAGTTTTTCAGATGGTCTGCAACACCACAAACTGTCTGAAAAACCGGCCGCAAACCCGTACCGTGGGGACAAGGCCTTATAGTTATTATAGAACTAGCAAGAAGCACTCTGGGTATATTCTAACACTGATGGTCCTTTTGGAGTAAAGTCATCCCTGTGGTCACAGACTGCTCAAAATTTATTTGTGTAACTGTATCATTCCAGAAGAGGCTTCCCTTACAATTATGGATAACCCATTGGGAATACAGCAGAATTGTGCATGGTAATAATGCAGAGGTAAATGCATGTACAGCCAGTTATGTGCAGTAGTTAGATGTAGTCACTGGGTGCACAGATGATGTTTAAAAATTTTACTCCTGAAATGGAGTTAGATCAATTAACACTGGGAACTTTCTTTCCAAACACTATTGCATGACTTCTCTCCTCGACTGCGGAGAAATCGGAAAGCACGAAAATGGGAACAGGAAAAAGGTCGTGTGAAAGCCAACCCAGTATCATTTCCTTAATTTCTTTTAAACTTTTTATTTCAGTAAAAAATGTGCTGTCCTTTGCCTGACTTGTGTTGTAATGTGAAATTCATTAAAGATAGTGATTTATGTCATGTAGTGTAACAAGCTTTCCAGGGATTTTTTTCACTTGGCCTAAGGGAAATTTTGAGGTATATTTTTTTCTGAAAACATAAAACGTATAATATTTTCTATTTAAATTACTATTATAGAACTACAATCGCCATTAAAAAAGGAATTTTATTTTCCTTAAAAGGGGTTTTCTTGCTACAATGATTAACTTTTCTCATGTAGGGAAAAGTAAATGAAGACAATTACCAAATACATTGCTGTTTTGATTTTTCTTTGACCAGATGTTCTCTTTTTAGATCCTAAAAGTTTATCTGGTTACTGACCACCTCTCCCTGCTCTTTCTTATCTCTCATTGCTTCAATTTGCTGTCAGTCAATCAGTTTGACCATGGTGAGTCACTCCCTGCTGAGTCTTCTCTCTAGAAACAGAGTTCGTTACCTAATTAAATGACTCAGCTTTTATTCTTCAGAGCTCTTGTTTACTACACTTTATAACTCTCCAACACTCATGTCCCTGCAACAGGAACAGCTAGGAACAGCAGAACTGATATGCCAATCACTACTCTAGAACCACCCACAGCCTGACCAGGAAGTGTGAGTCTGAAGCCGGCTGTGGCTTTGTTATACAGCAAGGTGAGACAACCCCTGCTAGAGAATATTTCTGAGACTGAAAATCCATTCCACATATTGGAATGGGGCTGCGTGGGCAGATTTCTGCAAGCCACATTTAGATTAATAGGGCAGTCACATAAATTTATGCAACCATTTGCCAAATTTTATACTTCGGGTTCGTTCACATGACGTGATATTCGTGCGGATTTGGCATTGGAATCTACACGAAAACTTACGATACCTTTATTACATTATTATAAATGGAAATTCACACTTTGATTTATACAAATTAAACTACAACGCAGATTTTCCATAATGATCTCAGTGAACCCCTGAGATTATAGCAGGAGCTCAGCATTAAAGGGGTTGTCTAATCTCAAAGTTTCATAGGAACATGAATGAAATAATGCGCTTTGCCTGTCACTTCCTGGTCAAGCTGTCTGTAATTAATATGAGCTCCAGTATTCAGACGTCTCTGTTTATTAGTCTAGATTAAATAAATTACCTCCTCTGAGGTCTGGAGAAGCTTCTGAGCTAATGTAAATAGTAGAGTAATTAGTCTTTTGTCTGAAAGATCAGATAACACAAAAGCTCTCACAGCAGGCCATGACCTGTGTGATGGCATCACTCCCTGCTATCAGATAGAACAAACAGCAGAGGGGGAGATGTACACAGGTCAGTCACTTGGCAAACTAGAAAGGACCTCATGAAGGTGATAAATATATCATTTGTAGCCTCCTTAACAACAACAATTATGATAGACAATGCAATTGATTGGATAATGTCCTTCATTTAGTGTTCCCTACAATTTGAAAGGTATTCGTTGTAGTGAGACAACTCCTTTAATACACAACCAGGCTCTTGCTGCACCTGCTGGAATTAGAGATAACTCTGATCCCAGAATTTTAAACCCTTTTTTGCCATGGTAAATAGTAACTGGTGCATCCTAAGTGTTTTACGGGAAGGGGGTTTCAGTGAAATTTAATAAAGTTTCATTAAACTACCCCCCAACATAAATGAATGAATGAATAAATAAATAAATAAATAAACCCCTTTATTCATACAAAGATTTATTTTATTTCCTGCCCTAAGAGTTTAGTCTAGAAACTGCCCCAGTTAATTTTTCTTACCATACTTTGGACTAATACAACCAGAAGACATGTCATTCTATCAAGTCAAAAACAAAAATTGATCAGCACATCCAAAACCATTTTAAAGAAATTTATGTAGATGCACGCTGGCGTGGCAGCTAAGGGGCACATGCTGAACAGACTATGCATTGACTAAGAGACAGTTAAAATGAATATAGGAATGATTTCAAAATACAATTCTACTACTTTTTGAATAGATGAAAAAGGGGTTGTCTCATCTCAAAGGAGTCTAATGGATGCATTAATGAAATAATCGCAGCGCATGCCACATCCATGCCACACCCGCCCCGCCACTCCCATCAGCCCCCCCCCCTCCGCCCCCGCCCCCTACACTGCTTACCCTCTCTCCACGCATTCGCTCTCGCACCTCCCCCACCCCATCTGCCGCCCACCTCTTCACACCCCAGCACACCTTCCCCTCCCCCCCCCCCCCCCCTCGTCTCACTCCTCTAAGCTCCTCGCCGCCCCTTCTTACACACCCCTACCATAACCTACCCACTATCACTCCTGTGCGCCAGCCCAACAGTATCGTATTCGCAGCTCACCTCGCCTCGCCATCCCCATCTCCCCCCCCCCCCCCCACCCCCCCCCCCCCCCCCCATCCCCCCCCCCCCCCCCCCCCAACCCCCCCCCCCCCCCCCCCCCACCCCCCCCCCCCCCTCCCGCTATATCACCCCCCTACAGTAATTTACTGTCTTTTGTCTTGAAGATCAGATAACAATCATAGCTCTCACATGTGGGGGACATGACCTGTGTCGAGACATCACTCCTGGCTATCAGATAGAACAAACTAGCAGCGGAGAATGAAGTACACTGGTCGGTCACTTGGAAACAGAAAGCCTCTGGTGGGGTTAAAATCTTTTGTAGCTCCTTTAACAAAAAAGATGAACACTATAGCAATATATTTGGAAAACGTCTTTTTTAGAGTTACCTATCATTTTGAAAGCTATCTCTTTGTTTGAGACACACCCACTTTAGGTTTTCCTTAGCGCACATTTTTGATCAAACTTGTGGGAGCCCATCCACCACGACAAGGTGACCTCAGCTCAGGTGGGAACCTACTCTGACACTTTAACTCACTTGGTGTCTGTTCAGACCTCCATATTTTCAGGGAGTCAAGGTTCCAGCTGCACTGTGCTGATTAAAAACAGTCTGTGTGGATGGGCAGAGCGTACAACCAAAATGGAGGCTGGCCACTCCCCCACGCAAACAATGCAAAAATAATAATTGATCAGCACATCCAAAACAATTTTAAAGACATTTGTGTAGGTGCACGCTGGTGTGGCAGCAAAGCTATGCAAAACACCAACACATATTCAGCAGCACTCTACAAACATTAAGGATCACATGTATGAAAACTGTCTGGGTCTAAACTACACTCTGTTGCCCATATCAAACAATCAGAGCCCCCCCATTATTATACAAGAGCAATATATTAAATGAAAGGGAAGCTCAAATTTGTTGCTATGGGCAAACAAGGGAATTTTAGACCTAAACAGTTTTCATACATGTGGCCCTAAGAGAACATAGGAACTATTTCAAAGTGCAATTCTACTACGATTTGAATTAATGATATTTTGAGATTTATATTTCTATTTTATTTTTTAAAAATATGTGCGGTCAGAACCTCTATTATTCTCTTGGGTAATAAAGTATGTTTTATATTTTTTTGGGCGACAACCTGGATATTACGATATGTCATTTATGTTAATTTAGTTTAGATTGCATAGATACAGTATCAGACCAAGCTATATTAACAGAACCAAGCCTGTAGCAGTTACCAAACGTTGCCAGATTGCACCATGTCTAGGTGGCAATGTTAAAAAAAAAAACACAGACGTATGTATTAGGATGTACCTAGGCACACCAGGAACATACTGTGCGCACGTCTATGAGCCAGCCTCTTAGATGTTGGAGAGCCTAAGTCCTGGAAACAGATAGATAACAGTACAGGACATACTGTATAACAGCAGAGATGCTTTATTAGCCAACAACTACGTAACATCTCTTACTAGAGATTTGGAATCTCTAAGTTGCAATTGGTTTGATGCCGGCTAGACCGGGTGCAAAGTCTAAGAAATCTCCCCGTTCTTTTTTCCAATTCACAGAAACTTTATTGAAATCAAAATGGATACATGAGAATATGACATATAACCCAAAATAATGTTCATACTTCCAGCAAGAGATAACAGGAGCATGCTGCGTATAACAATTTGAAACATGATCAAATCCAAACAAGCAATCAGTATGACACAGTCGTTCTAGATATGTTCATTAACATTCAGATGTTCACTGAGTGATGAAGATGTGGTGGTAACCGGACACTGAAATTGCAACATCAGCATTTATTCTATTTTGACACTGGAAGTTAGGCATATCCATTGCAGACAATAGAACAAGATGGAACCTAGTATGAAGCAGGAAAAACGGTAAACCAAAAAAAAGGGGCAGGGGCGGTCGGTCTCAAAAAATAGAGTCACTCAGCTACCATCTTCAGCAAGATAATAAGTGGCCAAATGGAGGAGGGGGGAGCATAAGACCTCTCAGCAGAAGGACCGGTATAGGTCAGTTTGGCAGAAGGCAAGCCAATCTTTCCAAATCTGTAGGAGTCTTATTGCTATGTGGGGAGAATTATTTAGTAATTCCTCCAAGCGCTGCAAGACATGGACTTCTTGCAGCCAAGAGGATACAGACGGCCTCGTTGTGGATAACCATATTCTAGGGATGACCATCTTTGCAGCCAAAATAAGGAATGAGATTAGATGGGACCTAAGAGTGGAGGTCGGGAGAGGTACCTGGAAGAGGAGCAAGACGGCAGGTCATTGGATCTCATACACTCAATCACAGGGATAAGGTTAGTCATTCACTAACCTTATCCCTGTGATTGAGTGTATGAGATCCAATACTTGCAACCAGAAGGGTTGGATCTCAGGACAGCTCCACCAGACATGAGACATAGTGCTAATACCTGCTTGACAATGCCAGCATATATTGGAGCCCACTGGGTAAAGGGAGTGTAGAAGGGCCGGAACTCTGTACCAGCATGTGACAATTTTATAATTAAGCTCCTGTGCTTTCACGGAAACTGAAGATTTCTGAAGGAAAGAGAAGGTTTCTCCCAGTCTTCTGTCGTAAAAGTCCTCCACTGTTCCTCGCCAATCGCCTGAAAAGGATATCCACCTACACTAGTTGGCTGCAACAATCCATACAAGAGAGACAGAGAGACAGAGCACTTTTCCCAGTAGAACCCCAAAGACACCACCCGCCTTTCTTTTTCTTTTTTTCTTTCCCACTTTTTTCCCTTCCCTCACCTTTTCACCCCCCCTTCTTTTCTCAAAAGGTGAGTGGGCTCTATGGAGGTCCAAAAAGGACTTGTACCTGGTGTAAAGACTTCAAAGCTGGTAGTAGTAATCTCCCCGTTCTTTACATTTAACCCTGCAGTAAAGGAAATACTTTTTGGGTTCAATTTCCAAGTTGATGTTCTCTGAATATATAAGGAAAACCACAAACAGCATATCTACACAATTCCACGCATTTATACAAAAGACCTGTACACACACACACACACAGAAATATCCCAATTACCTAAGAACCAATGAAATCCCTATTGATCAAACTATATCAATCACCTGTTGCACCTACCAGACATCGCTATATTTGACAGACAAAATTTCTTTAGTCATAGCGTTCCCAAGGATGAGTGGAATGACTTGGATCAGGGACACATGCTCATTTAACCTTGGTGTCCCCGTAATTTTACTGTGCAAGTCGGTCTCATTCCTCCTGTCCTTTTTCAATACATTAATTCGCCGATATCTCAATTATATCCACATGCTTTGTCTCAATGCTCAGTCACTGAAGAGAATCAACACTTTGGCACTGGCTTTCATTTACAGGCTGACCTCATAGATTCCTTCCAAAGGGGGATGGCTTTGTTTTGCATCTTTAAGGAGTCATACAATTCCTTTCCTAAGGTATCTGGTCCTATATTAAATAACACTAAGCAATCTCCTACAAAATCTCACACGCCAATCACCCACTGTACAAAAAGCCAACAGCGAGTCTCAATGACAGCATTGTCGACTTTTGTTTGTAAGAAAAGTCACCATTTGGTGGAGGTATACCAAAAAAAACAGTAGTGTTGCCAAGAACAGAGCCAGGGTCCTCACCAGGAGAGTGGACAAGATGCAGAAAAAAGAGGATAAGACAAGGGTGCAATGGGTCAGAAGTGAGAACCAGGAGTTCATCAGATACAGGCGAAACAGGAGCAGACTTCAGTAAGAAAAGTCGGGAAAAATACAAGAATGTGGCTGAATTTGTAGGCAAGGCATGGCAGACTGGTCTCTACTTTCAAAAGGTTGCTAGGCCTGCGCCTATTACCACTACAAATTGATCTGTTGGTTATAAGCAGGGAACCACCACCATCTATAGGTGGAGGACATTACTAGAGAGTGGAGAATTCTGACAAGGCTGGTAGCTGTAAACAGAGGCTCTTTGGCAGTCAGCATGGACCCACGGCTTCAATGGAGGAATCACATACCCAAAGTAATATGCTAATGCACAGGCGGCTTATCCATACTTGGCAAGCCTCCTGTTCCTTCTGGGAGAATTCCGCAAACCGGTACACAAAATGGGCAGAGTTTATGCAATCCCCATACCAATATGGGTGTTCCTAGGCCTTCCTGAGTGGGTCAGCAAATTTCTAATGAGAAAAGGTTGGCTTGTATGGTTTTTATCCGTGAAATACGCAATCTAATTGGCAATATGTGGCATTGTTGATTTTGTTTTTTCCGTTGGCCTGGAAATGTCATTTTAGGTTAAAAATATTGTAATCTTAGTTCAGTGTAGCCTTGAGATCTGCAGTGTATATTAGTAACAAACACCTGCCAGATTTCCTGTTTTGATTGTGTTCAAGTGTGTTCACATATGGCTATGTCATCATTTCCATACCAGTCATAAACATATTAGTTTTAACGTTAGTAAGTATTTCAGCAGTGTACTTTGGATATCCAACCATGAAAGACAACAACATAATATGAATGTAAGCTCCATGGTTAAAAGTCGATAAAATAATGTGTTGCCATTACTTAGGCTTAGACACAACCTCTGATCCCGTAATGGAGGGCGTGCATCATTTGCGTAGTCGGCCAGGCAAAAAAAAAGAAAAAGAAATACTTCATTTTTTTGATATTACTCATCCTAAACTGAGAATCTTAATGAAGAAGTCATAAACAAAGATTACATGCCATCCAAAATGTGAAGTTAGAGGATCTCATTGAAAATACACTTTGTACCAAGTGGATTTGAAAAACCATAAAGTCTACGTAGTTGTCTAAAAATAGCATATGACATGTTGGTAATATTGTCGACCTGCACAGAGCAATTATTCAGACACAAAAAATTCATGCACAACATCAAGGTTTAGAAGTCATCTACATTACAAAAAAGAGAACATTTGGAAGGCCAAACCTTAAAAGTTCCATAAAAGTTACTTACAATTAGAGATGGGCGATTTTCTCAAAAATTCGATTCGGTCACTTTGCCGAATTTTCCGACAAAATTTGTTTCGGTCCGAATTACTTCGGCACAATCGCGTTAAAAAACATCTAATTCAGGCTGCACGAGCTGTAGGTGCGTGCTGTAGAACGTGATACGTGCCGATGCTTAATATGCAGAGGAGCTTGGTTTGGTCTTCATACAATGTTGTGTTTTAGTATGTCAGTGCATGACTGCCGCCGCTCTTAGAATCGCTTCACTAATTCCTGGGCACTTAGAGGGCAAAACTGACAAAAATATGAAGCGGGAATGTTGTCTGATAAGTCATGCAAGCGAAATGCTGGAATATAAAAAAGCTGAGAGCTCAGGTGTAAACATTAGTGATAGAGTGTGGAGGGGTGACGGCGGGAGCCACAGCAGCATGAGGTCAGAGGTGGCACAATGACATCCTGGTGGTGGCCAAAACAGTAAGTAGGCCACAGAGTGGCACAATGACACAGTTGTAGTGGTTTACGGCAGCAGCCACCACAAGCAGCATGAGGTCAGACAGTGGCACATGACATTCTGAGGTGGCCCAAAAACAGGAGTAGGCCATTAAAGTGTCACAATGACACAGTGTGGAGGGCACAAGCAAGCAGCAGCATGAGTAGACTGTGGCACAATGACATTCTGGAGGTGGCCTAAAACAGGAGTGGCCACAGAGTGGCACAATGACACAGCTAGGTGTGGAGGTCACGGCAGCAGCAGCATGAGGGTCAGGCAGTGGCACAATGACATTCTGGAGGTGGCAAAAAAACAGTTAGTAGGCACAGAGTGGCACCAATCACCACAGTGTGGAGGTCACAACAGCAGCCAGCAGCATGAGAAGGACAAGTGGCACACTGACATTCTGGAAGTGGCCAATAAAAGTAGTAGGCAAGAGTGGCACAATGGACACAGTGTGGAGGACGTAGGCAGCAGCGATGAGGTCAAGGCAGTGGCACAATTGGGGGGGGAAAACCCATTCTGGAGGTGGTAAAAAACAGGAGTAGGCCACAGAGTGGCAACAATGACAACTGTGTGGAGTGCACGACAGCAGCAGCATGAGGTCAGCAGTGGCCAAATGACATACTGGAGAGTGGCAAAAAAAGGAGCAAGCCACAGAGTGGCACAATGGACCAGTGTGGAGGTCACAGGCAGCAGCAAGCATAGAGGTCAGGCAGGGCACAATGGACATTCTGGGAGGTGGCATAAAACAGAGTAGGCCATAGAGTGGCACTATGACACAGTTTTGTGGGGGCACGGCAGCAGCAGCATGATGTCACTGGGCTCAGGCATGGCACAATGACATTCTGGAGGTGGTCTAAACAGGAGTAGGCCACAGAGTGGCACAATGACCAGTGTGGAGGACACGGCCAGCAGCAGCAGCATGAGGTCAGGCAGTGGGGCCACAATGACATTCTGGACGGTGGCAAAAAAACAGTAGTAGGCAACAGAGTGGCACAATCACACAGTGTGGAGTTCACGGACCAGCAGCAGCAGCATGAGGTCAGACAGTGGCACAATGACATTCTGGAGTGGCAAAAAAAAGTAGTAGGCCACAGAGTGGACAATGGACACAGTGTGGAGGCCACCACGGCAGCTGCGCATGAGGTCAGGACTGTGGCACAATGACTTTCTGGTAGGTGGCTAAAACAGGGTAGGCCACAGAGTGGCTCAATGACACAGTGTGGAGGTCACGGCTGCAGCAGCATGCACGGTACAGGCAGTGGCACAATGGACATTCTGGAGGTCGGCAAAAACAGTAGTAGGCAACAGAGTGGCAAAAATCACACAGTGTGGGAAGTCACGACAGCAGCAGACAGCATGAGGTCGACAGTGGCACAATGACATTCTGAGGTGGCATAAAACAGGATGTAGGCTCATTAGAGTGACAATGACACAGTGTGGAGGCACTGGAGCAGCAGGCACTGAGGTCAGACAGTGGCAAATGACATTCTGGAGGTGGCTTAAACAGGAGTAGGCCCCAGATTGGACCAATGACACGTGTGCGAGGTCAGGCAGGCCGCAAGCATGAGGTCCGGCAGTGGCACAATGGACATTATGGAGGTGGCAAACAACAGTTAGTAGGCAACAGAGTGGCACAATCACACAGTGTGGAAGTCACGACACAGCAGCAGCAGCATGAGGTCAGACAAGTGGCACAATGACATCTGGGAGGGTGGCAAAAAACAGGATTAGGCCATAGACGTGGCACAATGACACAGTGTGGAGGGCAGGCAGCAGCGCATGAGGTTCAGACAGTGGCACAATGACATTCTGGAGGTGGCTATAAAACAGGAGTAGGCCACAGAAATGTGGCACAATTGACCAGTGTGGTGGTCAACAGGCAGCAGCAATGAGGTCAGGCAGTGGCACAATGACATCTGGAGGGTGCAAAAACAGTAGTAGGCAACTGATGGCAAAATCACATCCAGTTTGGACAGTCACGACAGCAGAGCAGCTGCATTGAGGTCAGACAGTGGCACAATGACATTCTGGAAGTGGCAAAAAAGTAGTATGCCACAGAGTGGCACAAGACACAGTGTTTGTGTGGAGGTCAAGGCAGCAGCAACATGAGGTCAGGCAGTGGCACAATGACATTCTGGAGGTGCAAAAAACAGTAGTAGGCAACAGAGTGGCACATTCACACAGTGTGGAAGTCACGACAGACAGCAGCAGCTGAGGTCAGACAGTGGTGGCACAATGACATTCTGGAAAGTGGAAAAAAAGTAGTAGGCCACAGAGTGGACAATGAACAGTGTGGAGGCCACGGCAGAGCAGCAGAGGTCAGGCAGTGGCACAATAAATTTTGGAGGTGGGCAAAAAAGGAGAGGACAAGTGGCACAATGACAAAGTGTGGAGGGCCGACAGCAGCAGCAGCGAGGTCAACAGGAAATGACTTTGGAAGTGGAAAAAAAAAGGAGCGGGCCAAGAGGGGCACAATGACACGGGGTTGGGGAGGTCAAAGCAGCGCATGAGGTCGGGCAGTGGCACAATACTTTCTGGAGGTGGAAAAAAAGTAGTAGGCCAGGTGGCACAATGACAAGAGTGGAGGGGAGGCAGGGCAACGCATGGGTCGAGAGGGCCAATGCCAGTGGGGTAGGTAAAGTAGCACCCAAAAAAACAGCCGTAGCGATAGGTAGGAGTGACAAATGCACGTGTGGATGTAGGGCACGCAACAGCGCGGCAGGAGGTCATAGGGGCCCAATGAAAAAAGGGGGGAGCCAGAAGTATCCCTTCCCGGATGTGATATTGGGCTGTCATAGCCAGGCAAATCAGAGCTGCGGGCCCACTGCACAAGGATCCGGGGCCCCTGCCCCCACTCCACTGTATACTCCCACGGTGCTTGCGGGTCTCTGCTTCGTCACCCCATTCATCTACCTCCTCCAGTGCTCCTGCTTCTCTTTTTCACTGGGTGAAATCCCTCATTCACCAGACAATGTTCTGCTCCAATGTCCTCCTCCTCCCCCATTCAGTCCCCCCGGACCTTTGGGGGCCACGAGATGTATTGCCATGCCCCCAGTCCCCTTTTTTTTTGATTTTTCCCAGGACATGAAGCGCGGAATGACTTTATTCATCCCGTAGTCCTGGCGACTGACAAATACGGGGGCTTCGATGGCCTCAAAAAAGGAGGAGTCAGCATGAGCTCCCCTGGCTGACATCAAAGTTCAAGGGAGTACTTTTCCCCCGGACATCAAAAAATCTTAAAAGGCCTTTTTTGTTTCATACGTCGGCCCAAATTGCAGGCGGGAAATTCCCCAAGGGGTGGAAACATGCATTCAGGTGTGTTGGGGGGGCCTTTCTGCCGCCAATCCGAGGGGGGTTCGGGTTTTTGGGGGAATGGATGAAGGCATGCACGTTTCCGGGCCATTTTAGAATCTTTGAAGACGGTGGAAGACTTGGGAACCTTTTCACAACAGATTGAACACATGGTATACAGGGGGATGGGACCATCCCCCCTCGGTGCAGGCGGGCACCCTGTTCTCCCCCTTGTCCTCACCCTGGTTCTGATTTGCGTTTTGGGGCGGGAAAAACCCCAAAATCGATTTCTTGTGCTGACACGGAGCAGTTCCTCCCCCGTGTGACTTCATTGCCCAGGAAACCAGGTTAGAACTGGTGACCCGTGTCCCCACACATGTGGTTATGGAGTAGTATTGTGGGGGGGCTGAGATGGTGGGGGTGGTGGGGAGGAGGGACGGAATTGCCCCAGGAGCTGCGTTTGACAAAGTGGGAAAAGCGGCGTCTCCTGTCCAATTTTTTGGTGTGCCTGGGAGGGGCACATTCACCCATTTTGGGCCGTAAAGGATATGTTGGCCCTGACCGTAGTTAAGCTCCAGATTCGCGCTGCCGTGCACCTTGGAACAAACCATAAACTCAAAGGGCTGGCCCACTTTCTGTTCGACATATTTTTGAATGTGGTACGCCTTTTTGGGAAAAAAAATTACGGGTTGGAATTCCATCTCGGCTCGGAACAACCCAAAATTAGTTCCCCTGAAGGTGCAAGCCCACCTTTTGGGAAAAGGGAGGGGACTGCAACCAAAAAAATTTTGGACGGGAAACCCCGGGGTCAGCTGCGGGCACCTTAGGAGGTTGGGGACGCTTTTTTTTTTAACTGTTGTCTTTTTGGAATCGCCTCGCTGAACAAAGCTGGCGCCATGATAGCGAGGAGGGGAAATTTTTGGGACCGGGGGTGATTCAAAGAAAAAACACTCCCCTTCTGAAAGGGTGGTGGGGCCTTACGGTTGCAATGGCATGCGTCCCACCCCCCGGGTGCTGCGGCGGCGGGTGGCCCACCAATCTGAGACACTTTTCCCTCCCAGGCCCCCGGGAGGTTTAGCTGAATGTTTTTGCCCGCATGGGTGGTCCCAACGTTAGCCCCCTGGCCAGGGCTTCACTTTTTTCCCAAAAGATTCTCATATACCCAAAATTCGGCCCTCTGTGTCAGAAAAGGGAACTGCCACACCCCCCAAGAAAAGCTGTTTTTACCGCCAAGTTTCCCCCTTGAGTGATTTCTGCCGCCCGGGGCCCTCCCCTGACTCCTGTGCCGCACTTTTCTTGGACTTGCGAAGCGGGTTTTCTACCCCCGGGGCCCCGCTTGGCTCCCAAACCTAAACCTTTGCGGGTTTACCTGCTGACTCATTGGCCACAAAACCCCTTTCGGGCGGGCCCGCTCCCTGACGCGAAAAGCTGACCCCTCTTCTCCTGACGATGATAAAACCCCTTCCCCAAGGCTCCCAAGGGGGGGGTTGGTTCATCATCATTTTATTTGTTTTTCATCCACTGCTTTTCCCTCATCACCGGTTTTGGGTATCCCGGGGCTGCCCCCTCACAACATGCCCTTTCCCCAAAATGTTTTTTTTTTTTTTTTTTTTTTTTTTTCCTCCACATCTTTACTTTGCCCCCTTACTGCAAGAAGCAGGGGATTTTGGCCCCCATTTTTTCCTTTCCCAAAGTAGCTGCGGGACTCCCCTCCCAAATTTTCCCCTCGAAAAATTAGTGGGCGGGCCCCCAGACCACAAGTAGATCTCGGGGTGAGGGAACCGGATGGGACAAAAGGGGGGTTTTGGGACGGGTTTGGGGGGCCGCCGCCTGTTTGGGCCCCATGCCAACAAAGGGGTTGGGGGGGGTCTGACGTTCCCCCCGCCTTTTGGGCGGGGGTTGCAGATGTCATCTGGGGGGAAAGGGGATGCCCAATTTAAACCAATCAAAACCCTTGGGTTGCTAGCCCAGCCCCGGGCCGCTAATGACACCGGCATTGGGTGGCCTCACCGAGGCCCCCTGCTGCGACCCCCCTTGCTGTCCCTGGACCGGGCCCGCCCCAGGAATGTTTGTGCCACGCCACTTCGGAGAAAGAGCCTGAACCCCCTCTGTTTGACATACTGTTTGTTCTAAAATGTCCCAGACCCCGTTTGATAAAGGATATCTGAAATTTTTAAAAAATTTACACCCCCTTTTTTTTACTCCAAATAAACCCCAGTAACAAGTTCGGAAAACCCCTTGGATAAAAATTTCCCACTCCAAAAAATGGGGGGGGAAAAAATTTAAATTTTGGTATGTGGGAAAAAATTTTATTTTTTTTTACTGAATATAAAAGCCAAAAGGTTTAAATTTAACCTTGGGATATTTTTTTGTACAGGAATTTTTTTCTGTGGCGGTGAAAAAAAAATTTTCCTTTTATGATTTAAAACCCTGCAAAAAAATTATTTAAGTTAATTTTGGGAGAAAAATTGCGCAAAAAAATTTTGGAGACCCAAAAAATTTAAACCCAAGTTTTTAAAGTTTTTACAATGGGGGTTTTTTACGTTACACAACAAGGGGAAAAAACTTGTAATTAACCCTTCGCTTGTAAATTATGTTTCAAAAAAATTTTTTTTTTGGCCCGGGTTAAAAAAACCTTTTTTTTTAGTCCCCACCACAAAATGGCTTTTTAACCCCTGGAGAAAATTTGCGCAAAAGAATTGGCACCCAAAACTACCACTTTTTTGCGTTTTAAAATGGTGTGTATTTTAGGCTAAAAACAAAAAAAAAAGGGAAAAAAAATTTTTTTTAATTAATTTTTTTTTCCCCCCCTTTTGGTAAAAATTAAAAATTAGCAAAAAAAGCGAAAATTTTTAAAATTTTTTTTATGCCAAAAAGGGTTTGAAATTTTTTTTTGAAGGTTTTTTCTTAAATGGGTTCAACAACGCAAAAAAAACCTTTAAATTTAAACCCCCTGGATGTAAATTGCGCAAAAAAATTGAGAACCGAAAACTACGAGCTTTTTAGCGTGTTAAAATTTGGGGTTTTTTTTTTACGCTACAAAAAAGAGGAAAATTTGTAATTAACCTTCCTTGTGAAAATGCTACAAATAAATGTCTTTTTTGGGGGAAAATTAAAGGTTTTTTTTTTAGTAAACCCAACGCAGCGGGGAAAAACCCTTTAAATTAACCCTAATTTTAAATTGCCCCAAAAAATTTTGAGAAAACCAAAAACCAGCTTTGTAGCGGTTTTTTTTTACCTAACCAACAAGGGGAAAAAATTTGGAAATTTAAAACCTTCCCCTTTTTAAATTATACAACGGGAAAAAATGGTTTTTGGGCCTTTTTTTTTGTCTAAAGCAGTGAGAATACCCTAAATGGGTGGATTTTCCCATCTTGTTTTTTCTTGCATGTATTTTTTTGTACAATAAAACAGGAAACCTTTTCAGGTATCGGGGAAATTGAAAACCCAAAGATGACCCAAACTTTTTGAAAGTCCACATTTTATCTTTTTTAACTTGGTTTGTTTTCTTTAGACTTTCCCATGATTTTTACAAAAAAAAGCGGGGGTGTTTCGGGGTGGAATTAAAATACACCACAAGTGTGTCTTAATTAACTAGTTTCCTGTTAAAAAAAGTTCCCAAAGCCCTGACGAACTTTATGGGGGCTTTTCCCAAAATTTGGGTTTAAAAGGGCCCTAGAACCCCAGTGTATGAAAACTTTTGATTTTGCGGGAAAAAAAATTAAAAAATGCCTTAAAAATTTTTTCTCTCATTATTTGGTATTTGGAAAATCTAAATAATTTTGATTCCAATTGACCAAAACGGGTAAGGTTTCTTTTTTTCCCCTGTAAAATTTGTAAAAAAAAACCCTTTATATTTTGTGTTTTTTTATGAAGTGTTTGTAAACTTCTTTTTTTTCAATTTGTATAAATTAAAAAAAACCCAAAATGGTTTTTTAATGAGATATGTCCCCCAATGAAATTTAAATGAAATGCAAAAATTTGCACGAAAAAAAATTGAGAAATATTTTGGAACTTTAGAAAACTTTAAAAGGGTTTTTTCCCTAAATGCATCGATTCATCTTCCTCATTTCCTGTTTTCTGGGTTTAATTTTGAATTCGGGGCTTTTTTCCCCGGGTTTTTTCGGCCTTCAGTGACGAGCTGTTTGAGGACACGGGTTTCTGTAGCTTTTAGCGCCCACCGCTGACAGCCTATCAGGAAAAGATTAAACAGGTCTGTCGTATCCGTGGGGAGGGCCCCAAACGGGGATGGGTGGACCCCCCGGTCCCCCCTGGCCCGGGACCCAGGGGGGCCCCGGGGCCCAGGCACCCGGGGCCGGCCCCGCCCCTTTCATTTTTGGGAAAGTTTGGGGGTTCCTTTCCGGGGGCGTCAAAGGAATGTCTTTGGGGACGCTTTTCTGCCTAGTAAGTTAAGGCCATGGGCCCCTCAGATCTACGAGGATTTGGGGCCCCAACGTCACCACACAGGCGGAGCGCTATGATGTTAAGGCCGCCCCTTTTCCCTGCTTCACTAGGAAAGCCCGCATTAAAGCCGGCCTGCCGAAAGCTCCCTCCCCGGGGAAGGGGGGAAAGGTGAGGGGGTTTATTATTTTTTTATAAAAAAAGGAAAAAATTTTTGTTTTTTGGGGGGCCCCCCCAAAAACTTTTGGGGGCCCTAATTTCCCTTGGCAACAGGGGGGGCATTTCCCGGGCTACTTGGGGGCTAAAAACCGGGCTACATGGGGGCAATACGGGCAAAAGGGGGGCCAACTACCGGGTTTACATGGGGGCCAATACTGGAACAGGGGGGAAAACTCCCGGGCAAAAAAGGGGGGATAACAATTGCTAAAGGGGGGCCAAACTACCGGCTACTTGGGGGAAAAACTGCCTGGCTACAAGGGGGCAAGTTTACCTGCAAAAGGGGGGAAAAAGGCAAAGGGCACTTGGAGACAAGCTCCCCTGGCTAAATTGGGCAAGTTCCCCTGGCTAAATGGGGGAAAACCCTACCTGGGTTTTATTGGGGACAAGCTACCTGGCTCTTGGGGACAAGTCCCCGGCTACTTGGGGGAAAAAATTTTTGGGGGAAAACTACCTGGCTACAAGAGGGCAAACTACCGGGTTTTTGGGGGGCAAACTACCTGGCTAATGGGGCAAACTCCCGGGCAAAAATTGGGGAAAAAATCCCCTGGCAAAATTTGGGGGTTTAAAGCTACCTGGTACCCTATGATCAAGTACCGGGGGAAAACCCTTACCTAGGGCTTCCTTGGGGGTCAATTTCCCTTTTCTGCGCTCCGGCTTTATACCACCCAAAAGCCCCCAATGTGATTAGTGTTTATGTATTTATAGTTTCCCCCCCTGGACTGGGGTGGAGGGTTTGTTCTATGGTCAGTGAGGGCTGGTGTCGGGAGAAATTTTTTTAAAATTTAAATGTTTTTGTGTTTTTTCCCAGGAAAATTTTTTTAACACTATATTTCCAGTGTTAGACGTCTGTCAGACACCTTTATTACTCTCTATTACTAGCACTGGGGCTTGTGATTAAGTGGGTACGTTGTTCGCGAAACGCGTTGTTTTACTTTCATCACTAATAAATATGACACTTTTAGTGGATTAAGTCCCAGTGTCATAATATCATAACCCCCAACGGGTTTTATTTATCCTCTTTTTTGGTAAAAGAACCCCAAGCCCCCAGCGCTAGTTTTAGAGAGCGTCTTAAAACCCCTTTTGTTACTAACCCCCAAAAAATTTTAAAAGGGAAAAAACAACAAACGGGCACAGCACAAAAAAAACCTATTTAAATCCTCCCCCGCCCTTCCAGACCTTTTGTATCAAAGAAATGGATCAAACACTGGTTCAATAAACCCCTCAAAGTCCAACGCAAAATTTTGTAGGTAAAACAGAAACACTGCTAAAAGCAAAAAGCATGACTTTCTGCCCCCCAACCCCTGCACCACCAAGAGCCCCATGCACCCTGCCGGGGGCTGATCTTTGGGTGCGGGGGAAGGAGTTCGGACCACCCAATTAGTTCTGAGGGGTACAGGCCGAGCTGTAGCACAATCTCCGGGGGGTTAGTCCCTTTTTCCTCCTCGGAGACTGGGCCTCAAAATTATAACTTTATTTTGCTCCCCCCCCCCGGGCAATTTTTGTACAAATTTGGGGAAAAAATTTATAGAGTTCCTGAAAAGTGGGGTTTTTAAGATTTTTTTTTCCAAATTTGAAGGGGAGGGTGTTGGGGGGTGGGGGGAACCCAGAAAATAAAAAACGTGGACCGGATGGAGAAAAAAAAGGGTTTTGTAAACGCCCTATAAGAGAAATGTCACCTGTGTTTCCTAAATATAACTAAAACTGTAAATTATTTTTAATTTTGGGGCAAAGTGTAATGCTTTATTTTCAGTAATGGTGTGGGGGGTAGTTTTTTATTTCACTATGGGGTTTGGTGATATTGGTCATAGTTTTGGGGGTATAATTCAGCCACTATGGGGGTCGTGATGTGATTTTTGGGTTTCTTACTAGAATTATTGGAAATTTTTGGGGCCCGGGGGTTTTGGGTTTTTGGGAAAGTTTTTTGGGTAAGTTTCAAGTTATGAGGGGTCTGCAAAAATTGGGAAGCGGGGGGGACTGGGTGGGGCACCATACAGATGACGGAGCTTGCACTCACTTTCATTATGTTCACATGGCGTATTCTGTCGTGCTCCAAAATACATTTTCAAAAAGCATTGTTTTAGTAACGACAATTTATTTTTCACAACCTTTAAATTTGTGCTGGGTTGTAAAAATTTTATTTCCCTATTTGGGGGGGGCAAAAAATGGGCCGAAGTAACCTTGCAAAAAAAAGGAGTGTTTAACATTCCCCTATGGTGTCCCTTTAGTATAAAAATTTATAGATTTAAAGGGTTGTCATAAATTTTCTGAAAAGATAAAGGGCCCACTTTTGGGGCCCCTTTTCCCCGTCTGAAAATCAAACCCCTCTATGCAGAAAAGGGGAGGTTGCTATGTTCCCCAAATACATTGAATTAAAACATTCTCAATGTACTACCCAAATCCCCTTTGAAAATGAACAATAAAGGGCCCGGGATCCTGTTGATATCCATAAATGTGACGAAAGGGAAAATCCCATTTAAAGGGGGGTTTTCCCCAATTTTCATTTTTCCCCCGCCCGCATCCAGCTCTTCAGTCTGTGTGCCCCCAGAAGGGGGTGTGTGGTTTTTTTGAATTTCCTATCTTTTGTGACCCCGCAGGAGAACCCTCACAAAAAAAGGGCTGTTTAGGTTAAAAGCTGTGAGAACTCTGAGGTTAAAATTTTTTCCCAAAAACAAGGGTCCCCAGGGTTTAAAAACCTGCAGGGAAACCCAAATGTTTTGGGTTTTTTTTCTCTTTACATGACTACCTAATTGAGGTTTCTTTTTTTTTTTTATTTAAAAAATTTCAGAGGACGGGAAATAGAAGGGGCGGGACCTTTGGGGGTTTAAACACCCCAGTAGCGCCTGGGAGGAAAGTGTTTTCCCGAGCATGTCCCGACCAGGGGTGAGGAGGGCCCTCCCGCCCTGGGTTTTATCCCCCGGGATAGCTGTAAACAAGGGTCACTAAAGGACACTAAAACAAAAAAAGGCCAGAATTTTAAATAAAGAATTGGGAAAATGTTTATTTAGTTTGCAAATTTCCCAATTTAAATTTTTCTTGTGGCAAAACCCCTTTAAGCTCTGGGTTTTTTTTGGGGAAAATTTTATTTTAGTTTGGGAAAAAAATGCTGAAAAAAACCCCACTCATCTTTAGTGTACTGCTTTCAATGGGTTTAAAAAGGGGGTTTTCTCACTACAAAGATTAAACTTTTTAACATGTAGGGAAAGGTAAACAAGAAATTTTTTTAAAAACCTTTCTTTTTTTATTTGGGTTTTCTTTGAGGAAGGTAAGAGATTTTAAACTGCTCTGAGTTTCACACAGGTTTTTTGGTTACCAAACATCCCCCCCTGCTCTGTCTTGTCTGATAGCAGGGAGTGACATCACCACAGATCGCTGGCAGCTTGAAAACAAAGTGTGTTATCTCTAACAAACATAGGAGATTACTTGTTTACTTTGAGCTCTGGCGCTCTCTGCACAGAGATTAGATATCCTGCTCTCATGTCGGTGTAATTAGAAAGTTTGAAAAATTTAAACAATTTATATTTTTAACTAAAAAAAAATACCCTCCACCCCAGGGGACCGAGGAAAAACCCCCTGATTTGAAGTTTTCCCCTTTTTGGAATTAAAAATTTCCCCTTTTAAACTCAACCCGGAAAAAAATTTTACAAAGACCCCTTGGGGAACCTAGGGATAACTTGTTTAAAAAGGGTAGAAATGATTAAAAACCCGAACTGGGAGGGAACCCAAAGGTTTTGGGGAAAAAAGAAGTTTGTAAAAAACCCCATTTTTTAAAATTTTTTAAGAAGTAAAAACCCCCTTTTAAAAACCCTTTTGGGGGGGGAAAAAAAATTTTGGGGGAAATCCCTAAAAATTGAACCCTTTGAAGAAAATTTTAAAAAAAAAAAATGCCCCCCCCAAATTTTTTTAAATAAATTTTAACCCCCTCTTGCCACTTTTTTAAAAATACCCTCCTTTTTTAATTTAGGGCCCCCAAAATTTCAAGTTACAAATGTCACCTGCCCGGGGAAAAAGCCAAACCCGGGGGAAGTGATGGGGGGGGAATAATGCTCCAGGCTCCCGGGGCCCCTTTTAAGGGAAACCCCTCCAGCCTTTGGCCCTTCCAAATGGGCCACAAAAACCCCCCAAAAAGGTTAGTCCCTTATTCACTTTTCCCTGTTTTTTTAAAGAACCAAGGGAATGGATTTTTTTTTTTCCCCCTAAAGGCTAAAAATTCCCAAAAACAGTGGAAAAGGAAAAATTTTGGGGGGCCCCCCTTCCCAATTTTTTAAATATATTAATTTGTAATTTTTTACTGCTAAGCCTAAAACTAACAAAAATGAACCCCCTTTTAAGTTTTAAGAAAATGTTGGGGTTGGGGCCAAAAAGGTTTTCCCCCGGGGCCGCCCACCCTTTGGGGTTTGGGGGTTTTCCCCTTTTTTTCTAAACCCTGAGCCAAAGGTTAATTCCCCTTTTTTCCCCTAAAAACCCCCAATTTTAAAAAATTGGACCCCTTTTAAAAGGAAAAATTAGGAAAAATCCATTCCTCCCCCTTTCTAACCCTTTTCTGCCCGGGGTGAATTGGGGCCGCAGGCGGTCCCCTAACCCTTTGGCCTTTTAAAAATTTTGTGGCCCCGGAAAAACTTTGAGAAAACCCCCTTAAAATTTTCCTCAAAAGGGAAGGGGGCCTTTTAGTTTTGGAACATTTTTTTTTAAATTTAAAGGACCCATTTTCCCTCGGGGGGGGGGGGGGATTCTTTAGGGGGGGGGGGGGGGGGGGGGGGGGCGGGGGGGGGGTGGGGGGGGGGGGGGGGGGGGGGGCTGGGGGGGGAAAGGGGGGGGGGAGTTGGGGGGGTCAACCCAAGCACCCCTTTTAGGGGTTTTGGGGCCTATTTTTCCCTTAATTTTGAAAGGGGCTTTAAAGTCTTTCCCACAAATTTTTTTTTGGGGTTTTTCCCGGGTTTTCAAGGGAAAATTTAAAAAAAAAAAACGGAAGGGGATTTGGGAAAAAAGTG
Organism: Phyllomedusa bahiana; assembly: GCA_025379985.1. Lineage (NCBI taxonomy): Eukaryota > Metazoa > Chordata > Amphibia > Anura > Hylidae > Phyllomedusa > Phyllomedusa bahiana. The sequence continues at coordinate 122,252 of JAODAL010000539.1, read as the reverse complement.
GGGTGTTTAAAAACTTTTCTTTTTCCCGCCCCCCCTTGGGGGCTTAGAAAAAATTTTAAGGGGCCCCCCAATTTTCCGTTTTAATTTTTTTCAAAATAGAAAAAATTTTGGGGAGATTTTTATAAAAAAAGGCTTTTTGTTTCCAATTTTTTTTATCAAATTTTCCAATTTAATTTTAAAAATTTTTGTAATTTTTTTTATTTCCGTTTTTGAAAAAATTTTTCCTTTTTTGGTTTTTAAAAGTTTTTACATTGTTAACAGGTTTTTTAAATTTGTTTTAAATTAAGTAAAAAAAAGGAAAAGGAGGGTTTTTAAAAAATACCCCCTTTTAAATTAGTTCGCCCTTATTTTAAACAAAGCCCCTAATCGGTTTTGGAAAGGCCTTTAATTTTGGGTTTTAAAATTGTTTTAAAATTACCCAAAAATTTTAAAAAAACAAAAAATGGGTTTCCCCGGGCCCCCCAACCAAAATTTTATTTCATTTTATTTATTGGTTTGGGGTTTTTTTCCTTTGAAGGGGGTTTTTTTAAAGTGTTTTTTTTTCTAAAATCAATTTTAGGGATTTTAAACCCCCTTAAAAAAATTTAACCCCTTTGTTGGTTTTTTTAATTTTCCCTTTTTTTAAAGGGGAAAAAAAAAGACCCCGAAACCCAAAGAAGGAATTAACCTATTTATGGTTTTGAAGGTTTTTTAAGGGCAATTTTCCTTTTAATTTAAAAGTGTCCCCCCAAAAAAAAATGAGGGCCCTTTAGTTTCCCCCTTTTTTTTTTGTTTTAAACCATTTTTTTAGGAAAATTTTGTTTTTTTTTGGTTTTTTTTTTTTATTTTTTTTACTTTCCCCCAAGATTTTTGTTTTTTTAATTAATTGTTAATTCCCCCCCCTTCCAGTTTTTTCCAAAATTTGGGCCCCCCCCTAAAGGCCCCCCCTTGGGGGGTTTTGGGGGACTTTTCCTTTTAAAACCCAAAAACAATCAGAGAAAATGCTTTTTAGTAAAAATCCCCTTTTTTCCCCAAAGGGAAAAACTTTAATTTGGGGTCCGGGGTGGCCTCGGTTAAAAAAAATGGGGTTGGGGGTTTTTTAATTTTTAAAGAAAAATTTTAAAAAAAAAAAACGGCTTGCAATTATAATTTTTTTCCCAAAAAAAAAAAATGCCTAATTTTGATTTAAAACCCTTTACCCCTGTTTAAATTTAAATAAAATTCAAAATTCCCAAATTTCCCTATAGGGGGCCCCCCGCCGGACCCTTTGGGGTCCTTAAAATTTAAAAGGCTAAAAAAAGGGTCCCCAAAACTCCAAAAAAAACCCTTTGAAGGGGCCCGGTCCGGGAAAAAAAAAAAACCCAAGGAAAAAAAAGGGGCCCCTTCCCCGCCACCAAGGAAAAAAAAAGCTTTTTTGGTTTTTGGGCCGGGGGGGGACCTGGGTGTCGGGGTCCCCGGTTGGGCTTTCCCCAGAAAAAAATTTTAACCCCCCGGTTGCCCATCCTTCCTCCTTTCCCCTTTTTCCTTTTACCACGGTAGATTTGACCCCCCCGGGGGAGGGGCCCTGGTCCCTTTAAAACCCCAAAATTTTATGATGGGGGGTTTTTTTGGAAACTGGGACCCCTTTTTCTTTTAAAATTTTTTAAAAAGATCACCCCTTGCCCTGGGGGTAATATTTTTCCCCCCTAATGAGAATTTCTTAATATGTTCCTTTCCCTTGTTTTTTTTTGGCTTTGGAAAAAAAAAAAATAGAGAAAGTGGGAGGGCTGGTAAAACTAACGGGGATATAAGGAAAAACATCTTGCATTTCCCCCTGCTTAAAAAAAATTAAAAGCAAAAAACAAAAAAACTTTTAAATTTCCTTTTTACAAAAAAAATAGAAAAACAGCCAAAAATACTTTGGGAAAAAAGCCTTTTGGCTGGAAAACAAAGGGGGTAAACTTTAAAAAAGGAAACCTCCTCCCCCCCCCCCCCCCCTTGGGTTTTAAGAATTTTAAAGGTTTGGTGCCTGTTTTTGAAAAAAAAGATGGGAGGGGGGTGAGAAAAAAAAAGGGAAAACCCAAAAAAAAAAGAAAACTGGGAAAAAAAAGGGAAATTTTTTCGCCCCTTTTCCGGGTTTAAAAAAAATTAACCCCAAGGAAGGGACACCTTTTTTTTTAAAAGGCCCCGGAAAGCTTTAAAATGAGGACAAAAATCCCTTTAAAGGGCTGGGCTCAGTCCCCTTCACTTCTATAGTTGGGAAATGCAGGGCTTAAAAAATTATTAAAAAAAATTGAAAGTAAAGTGGAAAATTAAAAAAAAAAATATAACTAAAAATTCTTAGAAAAGTGTTTGAAAAAAAAAATGTGAGTTTTAAACAATAAGTCATTTTTTATTTACACCCTTCCCTTTAAAAAGATTTTTAAGGGGGAAAGTAAAAAGTTTTTTTTTTTGTTTTTCCCCCGTCTTTGTATTAGGGTTTGGACACTGGAAAGGGATTATTTTATCTATGTTTTCCCCCCAAATTAAAGGCCTTGCCCCCTTCAGGGGTTTTCAGTCAGATTAACAGACTTTTTTCGGGTTTTTAACACCGTCGTAAAAACCGACTGTCAAAAAATCCTGACTTAAATAAAATCCCTTCAGTATTCCCCACTGAAAAGGGGTTTTTTGCTGGGCCCTTTTTTTTTTAAACCCCCCGGCGGTCTGAAGAAAAATTTGAAAAGGTTAGTCTTCCCAACCCTTTTCGGGCAGAAAATAAACAAGTCAATGGTTGAGGGGGGACAGGTGAATCCGAAACCGGACAGAACCAACCCGAAAAACCAATGAAAAGATGTCAAAAACCCGGGGCTTTTTTAGTCAAAACTGGGGTGGTTTTTTAAACTCCATTTGGGGCACCTTTAAACCCTTTTTTGCCCTTTTTGTAATGTTTAATTTAATGCACTCAAGCCACTAAATGTATTCCTTTATTCTTTCACATGGAAGCTAAAATAGGCTCACATGGGTCACAAATATAAAAAAATGTTTTTGAATTGGCATCTAAATTAAAACCAAGGGTTTTTTCTTTTTTTGGGTTTTCCCAAATTTTTTCCCTAGATCTTTTGGGGTATGCCCGGGGGCCCCGGACAAGTGAAAGGGGAAAAATTTCCCTTTTCAGGGCATGTATTTGGGTGTGCAAAAAAGGTTCTTTTAAATTTAAAAAAAGTACACCTACAAAAAAAGGCAACCCGTACTTTGTATTTTCATCATAAAAAATTTAAAAAAACCTTTTTTTTTCATGCGTCTTTCCCCGCCAAAAATTGCTTTTGGGTTTCCCCAAAGGGGGAGGGTTTAAGCACTCAAACCCTAGGAATTTTTGGGTGATTCATTTGGGTTTACTAAAGTCCCTTTTATTTTTGTGCTGTGCCCACCACGTTTTTTTTTTCCCCTATATTGGATATTGCAGCAATTCTCCCGTTCCCAAAAAAAATTTATGAAAAGAGAGAGGCGCATGCGGAGGTCGCCTTTTGTTCTGGGGAAAAACCCTTTTTAAAGGGCAAGGGGAAAAGGGGAAGAGAACCCTCTGTTTTTGAGACAAGTAAAGTTCACAAAAGGTGGGGCCCCGCAAATATCAAAACTTCTGGGGATTAAACCCCCGCCAATTTAAACCATACATTTCTGAAATAGGAATAACCCATTTAAGGAAGCTAACATCTGTAGCTCACTAATCCATGTGAATACATCCAATTTTTTTTTTTTTTTTTTTTTTTTTAGTTTTGTTAAAAGGGAAAACAATTTCATTTTTTTCCTTTTTCTGGGAAATTTGAATGTTTAAAAACTTTACAGGAAGTAGGGGTGTAAAAAGGGTCGTCCTTTTTAAAAATTTTGGGTTTTTCCCACTCCTTTTTTAAATTAATTTGAGGTAGTATTGCTATAAGAAAAAATACCCCACATTCTCCCCCATTCACTGCATTCACACCGGGCCCCTTTCCCTATTTTTCTTTAGGGGTTTTTCTTTTTACTTCCTGCTCCTGGTGGTTGGATTGTCACCACTGCAAGGGCACTGATTGGGCTTTCAGCGCCCTTTTTGGCCACTGCCCCCCATGTCCGGGGAAAAGCACGTGACCGTTGGGCCCCCTATCAGTGAGTGCAGTGGTCACAATCCAAACGCCAGGAGCAGGAAGTAAACAGAAGACATTTGGGGGGAGGGCCGGCAAAATAAAAAAGTTTGGGGGAAAACAAATTTTTTTTTTTTTCTATAGCAGCACTAAAAGGGGATGTCCCCCCGGAAAACCCGGGGTTTTCGGGCGTTTTTTCAGATGGTTTGCAGTTTTGGGAAACCGTCTGGAAAAAAAAACCGGGCCCCCAAACTAACACACCCCGGGGGCTATGGAAAACCCCTGCAGCATTCCCCCTTTCACGGTTTTTTTTCCGGTGCAGTCCCTGTTCATTTTCCGTTTCCCGGTTTTTGGACGGCTTATGACATCGCAAATTTAAAGGGGGGGGGGTTTTTTCTACTAAAAATGGGCCGGGGATTTTTTCCTCTTTCCGTGGGGATTTAAACCCCTAATTCAATTTTTTTTCAAAAAAAAATTGCAGGAAGCTCCTCTCATGTGCATTGCCCAATGTCACAATTTGGAACTGAACAACCGAGAGGTGATGTTAGGGAATACATGTGACTGATGGCGCAGTGACGATTCAATTGCCAGGGCCAGGAAGTCCACAGAAGACCTGGGGAGAGGATGGGGAGCAGCAGCACTGGATTGGGGATGAGGGGATAACCCTTTTTTTTTTTTTTTACAGTGGTACTATATCAAATTTATCTTACTAATAAAGAGCAGGAAAAGCCCTTAACGTGCCTCCTGGTTTAAAATATATGAAGTGGTTTGAAACAGAATAACATCAGTAGGCTTCCATGTTAAAAAACCACATACCATTGACACAAACCTCATAGGGATGTTATCTGTTGGCCAGCCACCATCTGTAGACCTCCATGTTTACAATAAACGCATCCTATGGAGTATACATTTTTTCCTGGATAGACATCTATCTCTGATAGATGCCACCGTACAAAGGCTCCCATGTTTAAGAAATGTATACTATGCAGTACATGTTCTTCTGCTGGGTGGCACACGGATGTATTGAACTGGTATCTAGAGAAATTTGACTATTTTACACAATAGTGGACAAATCTGTAGTTGCATTTTTCGGTCAGTGGTATCGTATGCTGCGAGAAGGAGCAAAAAAGAGAAGACAATTTGATATGTGGCCCCAAGTACTGAGCAGAGCACTAGCATCTTTAGGAGAAGCCTGGATGCAACCATGGAGAGAGGAAATACACATTCTAAATAGGGATATGGGAAGATTGAAAAAAAACAACTCAACTGAACATATAAGACATGATATCTGGCTGCACCTTGTCTACGTGTAACTTACTGTAATCTCATGTCAGGAAGCAGCGCAATCAGGATATCACAGACAGATCAGGTTAGTGGTAAGACCTGAGCAGGAAACGAGTACCCTCATGCTCTATGTACAAAGCAGTCTTAGGATACAATTCATTACACATGATCATGTCTGAGAAAACATATTGGTCTTTAAATATTCATTAACAATTTGCTGATTTCTAAAAACGAGGGGCAATAATTAGAGTAGATATGGCTGGAACGTGTAGATGTGACAATAAATAACGATTGCTGGTTTATACATGTGTGTTACATGGGGCTTCTCATCTCGCCCACATACAGCACAATCAATCTCGTCTCATACTATTGCACAATAGGTTGGACAATTCAGCTTTGCGGTTTGCTCTTGTTGAAGAATTTCCGATTTTCAACATCGCTGAGAGACACTGAACATCGAGATGGATGCAGCCTCCGGTACTCAATGCTTTCTCCGATTGCTTCCTTTATCACCTGCAAGAGAATAAGAATATATAGATTAATGCAGCCCTCCAGCAAGCACATCATCTCATTACCAGGAGTAAGAATAAGTCAACTTCTGTCCATGGTCTGCATCGTAGATTTAGTTTCTGCAAACAGTAGAAGACTCTATGCCCTATTATTATTAGAATTTATTTTAAAAACGCCAATAATTCTAGGATTCTGTACATTCAAGGAGGGTTACATACATAACAAAGGACCACACTACGTACATTGATAACAATAATGACTAACAACCGGTACAGAGGGAGAGAGGAACCTGCCCGCGAAGGCTTACAATCTACAAAGGAGGAGGACAGAGGCAGACATGTTTGTGGGGTGGTGTAGAGGCAGCAGGGTTAACGTAGGTTGTCGAGTTCTAGGTCACTTGAAACTAGTGAAGGTGGAGTAAAGTCTGATTTGTTGTAGTAGGGAGTTCCAGAGTATGGAGGATGCATAGGAGAAATCTTGGAGATGGTTGTGGGAGTAGCTACTATGGGAAGGGCAGAGAAGAAGGTCCTGTGAGGAGCGGAGATTGTGTGAGGAAGGGTATCTCAAGTTTAAGGCAGAGATGTATGGAGTGAGGGGGAGGCAGGTTATCGAGAGCCTTAGGCCTCGTTCACACGGCTTATTTGGGCACGGATTGGCGCCGTACTCCGCGCCGGATTTGCGCTGCAATACGGCGCCAATCCGTCCCTGTCATTATGGTAATCCACTGTTCTCTATGAGAACGGTGGATTCCATCGCTCCTCCCCGCTCGGCGAATCCGCTGGGCGTGGAGAAAGTGACATGCACATTATCCAGGCGCAAGACGCGCCGTGGATAATGCAAGTCTATGGGGCCGGGGAGCGGCGCCCCCGCCGCGCTCCGGTCCCGCCCCTTATTCACGGCGGATTTGTGAGCTCAATACGGCTCACAAATCCGTCGGGAATAAGCCGTGTGAACACGGCCTTAAATGTCATGGTTAGCAATTTTAACTGAATTTGCTGGACAATGGGTAGCCAGTAAAGGGATTGACACAGGAGAGAGGCAGAAAAATAACAGGGAGAGAGGTGGATCAGCAGAGGATGGATTGGAGGGGAGCAAGAGTGGTCGACCGGAGGATATTGCAGAAATCTAGGTGGTTGAGTTATGAGGAGAGGTTAAAAGAATTAAACTTATTTAGTCTTGAACTCTGGGGAGACCTGATTAATTTAAATAATGAAGTCTGTAAAAGGGTTAATGTCCTATTCCTTACAATATGTTAGCAGGGAGCCCAGGCTAAGGTAAGCAGTAGTGATCCTTTCCTTTGTTGGTGGCGGTCATTGTTGCTGTGATGCTATACTTGTGGTGGTGGAGGGCTAGGCCTGGCAGCAGTGGTGTTCTTGGACCACTGGGTTGTTTCCCTCACTGGTGTGGCTGTTGCTGCAGCAGTGGCCGCCATGCAATGCTACTACTAATGGCGTCTATTATGACTCCATTTTTTGGTTGTTTATCGTGATTATGGGAGTTTCTCTAGTCAGTAGAACAGGGATTCTTGGAGCTTTTTGTATAGTACTATTAGTGTAGGGACCCACTTTAAAGAGGTCATTGTGAAGTGGCAAGTGGGCTTATACCATTTGGTCAAAAAGTATACTAAGAACCTCCTGTTCATTTTTCAATTTTTGCTGAGAAGTATTAGATCAGTATATAGCGTGAGGATGTGCAGTCCTTGTTTTTCTTCTATATGAATTGTTAATTTATATAAGTATATTAATGGCCCCTCAAAAGACAAGAGGACACTCCCATCATCTGGAGAAAAAAAAGATTCAATCTCCAGAAGAGAAAAGACTTCACCATGAGAACTGTAAATTTCTGGAATAGCCTGCCTAAGGAGCTAGTCACAGCAGGAACAATTGAAGGTTTCAGGAAAGGCTTAGTGCATGTCCTCATGGCAGAGGACAAATACCGGTCGGTTTATCAGACCTGCATTTGTCCTGTTTTAGTGCCATCTCCACGGCCGCGCCTGGAGGGAGGGGGAGAGGGGGCGGGGAGATGGCTTTTCTCCCCCTTCACATTGACATGCACATATTCCGTCCAAAAACCGGACGGAAGAATGTGCATGTTCAATGTTTTTTGGGCAGCCGGCGGTTTAAAGAACCACCGAGCGGAAAACCCGAGCAGTGGGGACTACTGCATGGGTTTTCCATAGAGCCCCATTGTGCTCGTTTGCGGCCAGTTTTTCAGACTGTCTGCAAAACCTCAAACCGTATGAAAAACCATCCGCAAACCCGTGCCGTGGGGACATGCCCTTAGATAACCACTTACTACTAAATAATATTAATACTAATGTATCCTTATAAAATATTCATTCTTGCCTATGGGTTCCAAAGTCTTCATCAGTAGGGGAAACGAAGTTTAAAAATCTCCCTATCCTGAAATGACCTTCCAATGACTTTTCTGTGCAACATGTGTCAAACTTACGGCCCTCGGAATGAACTTAGTTCACCGCATCTCTTTATGTGACCCAGGAAAGCATTCTTAGAGGACTTAGCCAGTGCTTGCTAGAAACAGTGGCACATGCAGACACCATCTCTCTCTACTAGATAGGTTACTACACATATTCCTGCTATCCCTACTCAAGTTCCGGAACTTCGCAAGGATGTGCCAATTTCGTTCAACACTGGCAGTCAGTGGTATTTCCCAGTCTGCAATATCGGATTTAGTCAGTTTTTGGTGGGTCACTCTTACAGATACCCGCTGAGCCCGTGGAACTTTGTAAACAGATTCATCTTCATGCTCGAGTATGCCCTCATCCATACACACTAGTCAAATCTTACTTCCAGAATTTACTGCCTCCACTTCCATTAGACCACTTACTGTGCTTCATTTATAGTCTGTTCCTACTTACACAATTCCCCTTTTCTCTATACTTCCATATAACACCCCTACACTTGTATTATTGCTGTCATCCCTTTATGACAAGGATAATAAATATGGCCTTGCAAAGTTGCCATTGCCTAACGTCACCAATCAGAAGTGAATGCTCCAAATGATGACATCAATAAATGGCACCTGATTGCCACAGCCAATCACTGATGATGGTCAACTTGGCTGCAGCTAGACGTAAACAAGACTAGCAGAGGTGAGGAAAAAGATGTGGAAGGAGCTGAAACCTGCAGTGTAAAGAAGACGCCCTTCAAACCTGAGACCGCTGGAGCTGCTCACGAGAAATGGGCCAAATACCTGTGGACATTGGCAGAAGTCTCATTTAGAATTACAGAAATTGTTTGTTTGCAGTGAGTGCCTCAAAAAGTTGTGCATCAAAAAATTAGGTTAAGGGGACCATCATTTTTGTCTGGGACAGTTACATTAGTTTGTTTTGAATTTCTTTTCAGATGAACCACAAAAGCAATGTCAATGTTTCATTAGTTGATTTTCAATACATTTAAATGTATTATTTTTCCCAGTTTCAGGTTATTTCAGTGACCATTGTGGGTTTTTCTTTAATAGAAAAGGGTATCAACAATGTTGTGCACGTGTGTTTGCTACTAAAATAACCTGGACAATCCCTAAAAGGAGTAATTACATGTAGGGCGTGTTCACACGGCAGTGGACAAATACCGGTCAGTTTGCCGGCCGGTATTTGTCCGGTTTTGCGCCCATCCCAACGGCCACGGGGAGGGGGGGGGGCGGCTTTTCTCCGCAATGAGCGGAGAACAGCCCTCCCCCCACCCAATGAGGCGTTCATATTCCGTCCGGAAGAATGAAAATGCTCAAAGCGTTCTGAGCGGCCCGCAGGCGGAAAAGTCCCCACAGCACCGGTTTTCCAAAGAGCACAATAGTGATCATTTTAGGCCGGTTTTTTAGGCAGTCTGAAAAACCGCAAACCGGCTGAAAAACCGGCCGTAAACCCGTGCCGTGGGGACATGGCCTTATACAGTCTTCCAGTTATTAATAAATCTTTGAAGGCAACTATAATACTAATGTGGCTCTTGGTGAAAATGAGTTTGACAGCCCTGCCCTTTGCGGTAGCATGCATGTGACAGCTGGTGGGCATGGTCCAGGGAACTGTAGAGAGGACAGAGATCAGGGGTGGTTATACTGTACCTGTAACAAATTGACATGTTGAGGATTTAACATGGTTAAACAGGTTCCACTCAGTGTGGATTTTTTCCGCATGAAGCGATGCAGATATGAACTGGGCCTAAGGTTTTTAAAGGAACCTGTAATGCAGAAGTAAACTAGGCCTAATGCTCTGAACAGAACATCTGATGCAGGTATGAACCAGGCTTATGATGCAGCTATGACCTGGGTCTAAGGGCCCGTTTACACAGCACAGGACAAATACCGGTCAGTTTATCCGACCGGTATTTGTCCAGTTTGTGTGCCGTGCACACGGCCACGGGGGGGGGGTGGGGAGGGACAGCTTTTCTTCGCGATGAAAGGAGAAAAGCCCTCCCCCTTCACCGTCACTTGCTCATAAGAATGTACATGTAGAATGTTTTTCGGCCAGCTCGTGGGCGGTAAAAACCCAGGGCGGAGAACCCGTGCAGTGGGGACTGCTGAACGGGTTTTCCATAGAGTCCCATTGTGCACGGGTATGCGGCCGGTTTTTCAGATGGTTTACAAAACCGCAAACCATCTGAAAAACCGGCCGCATACCCGTGCCGTGGGGACATGCCCTAAGGCTCTGAATAGAGCTTCTGATGCAGATGTGAACTGGGCTTCAGGCTCTAAACAGTACCTCTATCACAGATAGGAACCAGGCCTATGACGCATCTGTGACCTGGGCCTAAGGCTCTGAACAGAACCTCTGTCGGAGATAGGCCCAGGTCACAGCTGCATCATAGGCCTGGTTCCTAAGGCTCTGAGCGTAACCTCCGACACAGATGTGAACTGGACCTAAGGCTCTGAAGGGAACCTCTGATGCAGATATGAACTGGGTCTAAGGCTTCGAGTGGAACCTCTGACGTGGATGTAAACTGGGCTTAAGGTTCCAAACAGAATCTCTGTTGCAGATAGTAACCCGACCCATGATGCAACTGTGACCTGGGCCTAAGGCTTTGAACGTAACCTCCGATACAGATGTGAATCAGGTATAAGGCTCTGATGGGAACCTCTGACACAGATGTAAACTGGGTCTAAGGCTCTGAATGTAACCTCCGACACAGATGTGAATCAGGTATAAGGCTCTGATGGGAACCTCTGACACAGATGTAAACTGGGTCTAAGGCTCTAAATGGAACATCTGATACAGATGTGAACTGGGTCTAAGGCTCTAAATGGAACCTCTGATACAGATGTGAACTGGGTCTAAGGCTCTGAATGGAACCGCTTACGCAGATGTGAACTGGGCCTAAGGCTCTGAATGGGACTTCTGATGTAGATGTGAACTAGGCTGAAGGCTCTGACCAGATGGAACAAAAAAAAAAAAAAAAAAAAAAAAAAAAAATTTTTTTTTTTTTTTTTTTTTTTTTTTTTTTTTTGTTTTGATTAGGTGAACTGGGCTGGGGGGCCCGCAGATGTAAAACCAGGCCTTATAAATACGACATTCAACACAAGTCCCATATTTTCAGTGCAGCAATGATGAAGTGTTATAAATGCCTTGGCAAACCTCCCTTATGTCTCCATTTCACCATATCAGTTACTGTTGGCATGCTCTACAAGATTTAGGTAAACCTTTAGGGAGGTGACCTTATGGGTCTGTGACTGGATGGGGAAGATGCTATATATTATGTTTGTGCTCTGTTTTCTCCTTGCACGGGACCTGACAGCTGGACCATGAAGCTCAGTTATCACACTGCTGCAGTTTCATCCACGTTCATCAATTACATTGTGAATATTGGGTTTTCCTTTAAAGCATGAAATCAATACAACAGATTAAAAAAACAAAACATTTCTACATACATTGATGTTGTTGAGGGTATTGAACTCCATGAGATCGTGCAGCCTTTTAAATGCCTCATTGGGATATTGGAAATTGAAAGTTGAGAAAGGACTTTCAGGGTCATCAAAAATGTCAAAATCTGCAAAATCTTTTTCTTCAGTAGTTTCTCTGGGGACACCTACGATTATACATGGAAAAATCATATCAATAAAAGATCATGGTAAAGCTAGAGCAATAAAAGAGCAATTATTAAAAATACCGTATATTATTAATATTCAGGTGACCGGTTCCTCCACTTATTGGTGAACAACTGTATATTTATGGAGAATGGCTGGACTGTTGTTGAAATAAAGCACCCTTTACCTTTTGTTTCAACATAGATTGCCAGCTCATATCATCTGTGAAAATCTAAATACAATGTAATCTGTGATTTTGTCAGTAGCCGAACCCGCTGCATTGTAAAGTGCTATTTAATATGTTGGTGCTATATAAAAATCATTATTATCAATAATGGGTGTCAAGTGTAATTATAATTTTAAATATCTAAGACAAGTTATAAAAAAAAACTTAAGTTATCCATTTTAAAAGAATAAATGAAAAATAGGCCGGAAAAAAAAAACACAACACACTATTTTAAACTTGGTCCTCACTACCAGCCGGTGGGGCACCATGGCCTCTGTTCTCTTTCTCTACTGCAGTCGGTACTTGAACTCCACAACCAATCAGTGGCTTCCGCTATCACTTGCCATTTCCTTGACCTCACAACTCAGAAAATTAAAAGGGCTTTTACGTAATATTCTGCAGTCACTTTTCTTTGTAGGGTCTATTCACTGACTGGTAGCAGGTATGTTGATGTTTAAAATGCATGTCATGGTGGTACGTGGTCATGGCATGGTGGTTATATTCAGTCACTGTGGTGGCGATATGCGATATCCTGCAGTCACTTTTCTTTGTAGGAACTATTCACTGACAGGTAGCAGGTATATTGATGTTTAATATGAATAAGGTTGTGATATGCGATTATGGCATGGTGGTAATATTCAGTCACTATGTGGTGGTGATGTGGAGGTGTCAGGACTCTTTTGGGAGATCGGTGTGGGTCCCAGATCTGTACCTACCAGATATTGAGGGCTGAAAAAGACTGTATGGAACTTTTTTTTTTATTTGGCTCAAGCATTCTAGAAAACTGTGCCAGATGGCTGGACATATGTAAACTCAGCCCAAGAGTGTGAAGAGCAAACCTCTAACAACTACAGATGGCAAAATAATTGACCATCGGGCACGGAAATCACGTACAAAATTTTACCCTACTTCAAATTATTTTTTAAAATCAAAAAAGGGGTTAAAAAAACAAAAAAAAAAAAAAAAAACCCTCTCCTTTTTTTTCCTTTTAAATTTTAAAACCCCTTAACAATTTTTGACAAAATTTTTGCCCTTTTAACCCTTTAAAGGGTAGGGTAGCAGGCTGTTGTCCCCCCCACATAGGGAACCGGGTTCGGGCCGTTTTTCCTCTGTTTTCCCCTTTAAAAAGCGGGCCGTTTACTGCTTTGGAAACGGTCCACGCCCCTTTTTTCCACTCCAAACAAAACCCTTGGCAGCAAAATTGTGGGGTGCCCGTCAGAAAAACATGGCGACGGGAAAACCCTGTAAGGCTTTCATCCCCTCCCTTTTTCCCCAATTTTCCCATTTCCCTGCCCCCGGGTAAAAGTTTTAAAAAAACCCTTCTTTTTTCCCCTTTTCTGCATGCTTTTTTTTGGGGCCCCCTAGGGCCCAAATACCCAAAGGGGGCTCAAAGTTCAAGTAAAAAAAAATTTTTTTAAAATTTTTAAAAAAAAAAAATTTAAAAAAGAAAATTCAAACATCCCCTTTTCCCATTTTTTACAAAAAAATAGAATAAAAAGGCTATGTCTACACTGCATTGGCCCAAAAAAGACCTGAAAACGAATTCAAAAAAACATTCATGAAACTAAAGGGTTTTCTGTCCACTCCCTGTAAAAAGGCGGGCGAAAAAAGGCCTTTTTTTGGGGGGTGCTTTTTTCTTTTTTTGGACGTTTTTTTGGGAAGGCTTTTTGGGGGCTCTGCTTTTTTAAATTAACAAAAATTTTTAACCCGGGGATTTTAAAACTACACCCAAGGGGGGATTAAATATTTAAGTAGTCACTCCTTTAAAATCACTGTACCATTTGAAAAAATCGTCCGTTGTGGCTACTGTTTTTAATTAAATTTTCACCAAAATTTCTTGCAAAAATCCCCAAAAGGGCCACTTTTTTTTGCATCCCCAAGCAAGATTACGGGTATTAGCGTCAAAATCTTAAAGAAAAGGATTTTAGCCCAAAAACCCCAAAAAAACGCATTTTTGGCCTTTTTCCCTTTAAAAAAAAAAAATATTTTTAGGTCCAAAGGGGGATAGTTTTTTACCCCAAATATTTTTAAAATTTTGATTTTAACCCCCCAAACCCCCGGGCCCCCAAAAAAAGGATTTTTTGGCGCCGAAATCCAAAAAAATTGTATTTATTTGGTAAAAAAGAATCCTTTATACCCCAAAAAATTTTTTAAAGACAGGTTTTTAAACCCCAAAAAAGCCAAAAAAAACAGATCTTGCCCAAAATCCTTAAAAACTTATTTTTCCCGGGGCAAAGCGAAAATTACTTAGCCCCAAAATTTTGTAAAAAAAAAATTTAATTTTGTCCAAAAAACGTAAAAAAAGGGATTCTTGCCCCAAAAAATCCGTAAAAAAAAACATTTTTTTGGCGTCAAAAGGAGATAACGTTAGGGGAAAAATTTTTAAAAAAAAAAAAATTTTTAGTGTCAAAAATTTTAAAAAAAGGATTCGGCCCAAAAATCCGTAAAAAAATTTTTTTGGGCGCCAAAATCCGTAAAAAAAAATTTTGGTTTTCAGATCAGTAGCAAGATACTTTTTTTAGCGCCAAAATATGTTTAAAAAAGTTTTACCCATCAAAAATTGAAAAAAAAAAAACCAAAAAAAAAAAAAAAAAAAAAAAAGTTTTGATCCCAAAAATCGGTAAAAAATTTTTTTTAGCAAAAAAATAGGAATTGGAAAAAAATTCTTTAGCGACCAAACTTAAACATTTTATTAAAAAAAGGTACAAAAAAAAGTTTAATTTTTAATTTTTCCCCAAGACACTTGTATCAGATTTGATAAGATATAACCTTTGTTACATCCACTATAGGGGGGAATTGAGCCCTGGGGGGTTTTCATTAAAAAAATTGGGGCAAAAAACCCGCAAAAACCCGGGGAAAAAAAATAAACCCAAAAGACGTCCGGCCTTTCCATAAGACCCGGTAGAAAAATTTTCTGCCCGCCCTCCCTTTTTTTAAACATTTAAAAATTTAGGGACCAAAAAAAAAAACAAAGAAAAAAAAAGCTCATGTAGACAGCAGGGGGGTTTTACATTGGGTTCTATGGGGGATAAATTACAGTCTTTTTCTGTGCAGTTAGAAAAAACCCCTTTTTGTCGCCATGTGAAAAAAGGGGCCCAATTTTTGGAAAATTTTTACATGGTGTTCAGGGTATGGGATATATGATGTTAAATTTTAAAAGGCCAAAAATTTTGGTTTTTTTTTTGGTTAAATTTTACACCCCCAAAAAAATTTTGGAAAAAAGTGTTCAAAAAACCCACATATATTCTAAATGAAAAGGTAACGTAAATTCGGCAAAAACGTACGCGCTTATGGGTCAAAGAAAAATGGCGCCCCCCCCCGGCCCCCAAAAATTTCAAAAAATAAAAATTTTTAAAATTTTTTTCATTGAAAATAAAAACAAACCAAAAAAAAAAAAAAAACGCTGTTTTCCCCCTTAAAGGGGGTCTAAATGGGAGAACATACAAGACCGAAAAAAAAAACGGGGAATTATAGAATTGGGGGAAAATTTCTTTTTTCCCCTTTGGACAAACAAGTTTTTTAACAAAACCCCTGTACCCTTTTTCAAAGAATTTTGGATACGGGGGAAGCTCAAAAACTTAAAATGGCGAAAATTTAAAGGGAAAAAAATTTAAATTCAATACTTTTACAAAATTTTTTCCAAAGAAAACCAAAAAAAACCGGGGTTTTTTCCCAAGATATACCCTTTCTAAATATTTCTGCTCCATTTCATCTAATGAAAGAGTCAAACACGTTTCAAAATGGGTCGGATTTTCTTCTTTTCCCCGATTAGTTTACTTTTTGTTTTACTAAACATGACTGATGGGTGATAGGACAGTTTTACATTTTTATAAGGTTTACTTTGGACGTGTCAGTTAACCACTTATTGACAATGAATGTATGGTCAGTAAGGTTCTATGTAGCGTGCTTACTCAGTAAACACGCTACATTGTCAGTGGATCCCAGCTGATGAAGCGCCACTAACAGCAGATATCAGAACCAGCTCCGATCCCTGTTGTTTAATGGTGGCATGTAAATCCAATGAAGGCTTCCGTAGCTGTGTTAGGCGATGTTCACACGGCTTATTTTGGGACGGATTTCAGCCCGTAATTCCCGCCGTACTGCGCTCAAATACGGCTGGAATCCGTCCCAGGCATTACGGTAATCCACAGTTCTCATAGAAAACTATGGATTCCGTCTCCCCTCTCCGCTCAGCGAATACGCCGAGCAGGGAGGAAGTGACATGTTCATTATCCCGGCGGGATACACGCCGTGGATAATGCCGGCCCACCCGCCCCCGTCCACACGCCGTAATTGCGGGTGGAATCCGTCCCGCAATTACGGCGTGTATAAGCCTTTGTGAACCACC
This sequence comes from Phyllomedusa bahiana, assembly GCA_025379985.1. NCBI lineage: Eukaryota > Metazoa > Chordata > Amphibia > Anura > Hylidae > Phyllomedusa > Phyllomedusa bahiana. The sequence continues at coordinate 105,799 of JAODAL010000539.1, read as the reverse complement.
CCTTTTAAAGGTTCTTTTAAATTTCCCTTCCCTAGGAAAAAAAGTAATGTTTTTTTTTATAAACAATCAAGCCCTCTAGTGGTCAAGTACCCTAAAAGGACTAATTGTGAGAGTTAAAAAGAAAATAAAAATGTTTTAAAAAAATAAAAAATATAGTAAAAAGTTTACAACACACCCCTTTTACAAATAAAAAAAACCACATAGTTGGTATATGGTCTTTTCATGTCCCCTAAAAATTAGAATAAAAAGTGATCAAAAGTCACATGAGTTCCAGAATGGCACCAAAAAAGTACACCTGAGCCTTAAAAAAAAATGCACCCTCACACAGGACCATAGGTAGCACAACAAAAAGGTCGTTAGTCACGGATAGTGATCGGGTCGATAGTTGATATCGTCAATTATCAAGACGATTTCCGATAGTCGATAATAGATTATCGCCGATGACCATTAAAGTCTATGGAAGAGGAAAAACCCACCTTCATTCTTACACCCAAACAGGGCTGGAGAAGCTTAATTAACATCCACAACAGTCAAATGGATACCTGCTACATCTTAGGCAACCCACTTAGGTTATAAAAGCCATAGAAAAAAAGTCACAGACCATTCACTATCCCTGTCTTGCACCACAGCCTGCCCCTTTAAAACCCTGCAGACCCACAAATTAAAAAAGTGCAGAAGGCCAGTTTATTTCAACCATAATTTTACATGACCGGGACATTGAATATCCCTGTCCTGGGCCACAGCATGACCCCACCAAACCTGCATGACCCCAGATTTAAAAATGCCGGAAAAAGGAGTCTTTGAACCACCATTTTAGTTGAACTGGACATTGACTATCAGGGCCGGACTGGGAATAAAAATCAGCCCTGGCACTAAGCCCCCAGCACCCCACATACTGTACAATATCGGCTTACAAAATTCCCCTTGTTTCTCGCACCTAAACCATTTTCTAAAAATAAACTAAACAATAAAGGTGCTTCTCAAAATGGAGCATTTTTGGTGCCTTTTTTAATGTTTTTTTGGGCGTTTTTGTGCAAAAAGGCAGAGTAGTTAATGCTGTACATTTCTGCACAAAAAAAGCATCAAAAATGCACCAAAACCGCTGTGTGAGAGCTCCCTACACACAAGCAAGAAAGAAACAGTGGTGCAGAGAAACCCCTTGTCACAGAGTCAGATGTGCGCTTGCTTTACAATCCGGGACAAGCCCACACTGACATTACATAAGCACCAACATAACCTACAACCCCACCATTCAATCCCCGTAGTCGGCACCATCACATGAATACAGCACTGACTCAACACAGAAGTAAATTGCCCCCTGACAGCGGGGACTCACAGTAGACGTCATCTCTGATGGGAGTTGTTCTCTTCTCCTTTTCTTCCATCTGGCCCAAACCTCCATGATGTCTTTCCTGATGAGTCGTTCCCTTCCATTTCTTTCTCTGTCCGGTACAGAATGCAGTGTCTTCTTCTCCCGGTCACTACTCGTCCCTGTAGAATTTACCACAAATACATTTAGACTCCTCTCTTTCCAGCACTTTCCTTTCAATTCCCCAAACAGCGTATGTTAAAACCCGAAAAATTAGAAATTAAAAAATGTCAGATAAGTGGCAAGTAAATAGGTAGACCCCCATTAGGTAGGTAAACCGGGCCTTCCTCCATTAATTTAATTTAGTAGGTAGACAGGGCCTACCCCCAGTAACTAGCCAGATAGCTGGGGCTGCCCCCAGTAATTAGTTTAGTTAGCTAGGCTGCCCTCCAGTATTTAGCCAGGGAGGGCCTGTAATTAGCCAAGGGAGGGATAAAAGGGCCCTTTATATGTAGGCAAGCTGGGCCAGTATTAGCCAGGCAGGGCCAGAATTAGGCAGGAGGACCACTATTAGCCAGGCAGGGCCAGTATATAAGCAAGCAGGGCCACTTATAGGTAGGCAGGGCCAGTATATAGGCAGGCGGGCCAGTATATAGGCAGGCAGGGCCAGTATATAGGCAGGCAGGGCCAGATTATAGGCAGGCAGGACCACTATGTAGCCAGGCAGGGCCAGTATATAGGCAGGCAGGGCCAGTATATAGGCAGGCAGGGCCAGTATATAAGTAAGCAGGGCAGTATATAGCTAGGCAGGGCCATTATATGGACAGGCAGGGCTTATATATAGGTAGGAGGGCAGTAATAGGTAGGCAAAGGCGGGCTTATATATAGGTGGGGGCAGTATATAGGTATGCAGGCAGGGCAGTATATAGGTAGGCAGGCAGGGCAGTATATAGCCAGGCAGGGCAGTATGGGGCAGTATATAGCCAGGGCAGGGCAGTATGGGACAGTATATAGCCGCGAAAGGCAGTATGGGGCAGTATATAGCCAGACAGGGCAGTATATAGTCAGGCAGGGCAGTATGGAGCAGTATATAGCCAGGCAGGGCAGTATGGGGCAGTATATAGCCAGGCAGGGCAGTATGGGGCAGCATATAGCCAGGAAAGGCAGTATGGGGCAGTATATAGCCAGGCAAGGCAGTATGGGGCAGTATATAGCCCGGAAGGCAGTAGGGGGAGTATATAGCAGGCAGGGCAGTATATAGCCAGGCAGGGCAGTATGGGGCAGTATATAGGTATGCTGGGCAGTATGGGGCAGTATATAGCCAGGCAGGGTAGTATGGGGCAGTATATAGGTAGGCAGGGCATTATGGGGCAGTATATATGTATGCAGGGCATTATGGGACAGTATATATGTATGAAGGGCAGTATGGGGCAGTATATAGGTAGGCAGGGCAGTATGGGGCAGTATATAGCCAGGCGGGGCAGTATGGGGCAGTATATAGGTATGCAGGGCAGTATATAGCCAGGAAAGGGGAGTATGGGGCAGTATATAGGTATCAGGGGAGTATATAGGGATGCAGGGTAGTTATTGGGGGAGTATATAGGTATGCAGGGCAGTATGGGCAGTATATAAGGTATGCAGGGCAGTATGGGCAGTATGTAGGTATGCAGGGCAGTATATAGCCAGGCAGGATAGTATGGGGCAGTATATAGGTATGCAGGACAGTATGGGGCAGTATATAGGTATGCAGGGTAGTATATAGGTATGCAGGGCAGTATATAGCCAGGCAGGGTTAGTATTTTGGGGCATGTAAAATTGGTATGGGGGGAGGGAGGGGCTAGTAGTTTAAAAACAGTAATATAAACAATACTTACTGAAGTCTCTGCCTCCTCTTCCCTCCATCCGGAGCGGCCGCTCACTCCTGGGTGCGGGCCGCGGAGCAGGCGAGCGATGACGTCATCACATCGCGCGCCTGCCCCGCGGCCTCCTGGGAGCCCGAACAGTGGGTTCAGTAGATCCCCGCTGTTCAGCCTCGGCTGCTGCCTGCACCGCGTGGTGCAGGCGGCGGCCACGATGCCTGCATAGCTGGGTCGGTGACCCGGCCGTGCAGCGAGGGAGGCCTGTCGGCCCCTGCCACAGGGGTCCGGACGCAGATGCGACCATTGCGGCTCCTGTGCAGGCGACGGGACTTGGGGCCCGCCGGAGGGGAAACACCGGCCCCCTCGGCGGGCGCTCCGAGCCGGCCCTGCGGCCCGGACCCCAGCGGCCCGCCGGGAAATGACGGTTTGCCCTATGGTCAGTCCGGGCCTCTTGACTATACATGTCCTGTACTGCAGCATGACCCTCAAACCTGCATGACCCACAGATTAAAAAGTGCCGGAAAAAGGAGTCTTTCAACCACCATTTTAGTTTCACTGGACATTGACTATACCTGTCCTGGGCCACAGCATTGAGCCCCAAACCTGCATGACCCCCGATTTAAAAAGTGCCGGAAAAAGGAGTCTTTCAACCTATTTTTACTGGACATGATGGGGACAGATACTTATGTGACGCAAAAAGTGGGGAAAGGTTTCACGTGGACATTGACTATACCTGTCCTGGGCCACAGCATGACCCTTAAACCTGTCTGACCCCCAGATTTAAAAGTGCCGGAAAAATGAGTCTTTGAACCACCATTTTATTTGAACTTGACATTGACTATACCTGTCCTGGACCGCAGTATGACAATTAAACCTGCATGACCTACAGATTAAAAAGTGCCTGAAAAAGGAGTCTGTCAACCACCATTTTAGTTGAACTGGACATTGACTATCCTTGTCCTGGGTAACCTACATCTGTTCAAGTCTTCCTGTACCTCCCTTGTACAATCCAGAGGAATATTTGTATCAGCTATTTTGTACATGCCAGTTTTTTAGTAGATTAATTCTAGAAAACACATTTTTTAAAATAGGATGGAATCCCACCATGTCTTTGTTTCTCTTGTTTTTAATTGTATTAAAGGGGTTGTCTCACTCCAGGTATGGATAGCTATGTTAAAGAACTTGCAAAAACAAGTCATTTTGCAATATGTGGCCATTAACAGTGTCCTACCTATTCCTGTTTCTGACAGCACCATCACCCTTGAGCCACTCTTGACAATTGTGAAGAACAAATGTCTGTTAGAAACAAATTTTTTTATAATAGGACCTGTAGTATAGCTGCATTTCACAGGGCCCTGACCCAGCGATCACAGGCCTGACGGTCCTGCAACCGACGCTCCGCTGGCTTGCATGTTGTCGACAGCACTGGATGGAGCACCTTCTCTCGTACCTCTTCCTCCATGTCCTGGATGCTTCTTTCAAAGTTTCAAAGTCTCAGCCTAACTAACTAAAAACTGAAATTCTCTAATCTACCTAAGTTCTGATGTTACACAAAAAGCATAGTTATCTGTGTGAAAAAGAGAACTGTGCCCTTGAGCTGTTTGAGGAAAAGGGAAAAGTGACACACTTTGTTTTGAGAACACAGCACTGAGGGGAAAAGGGAAGGGCTGTTCTATGTAAAACGAGTATTGATTTTTCCAGCCAATCGCAACCAACACACCCGTCATGACTCCACCCCCCTTTTCCCCCTGCTTATTCCAAAGCAGATTTTGGCCCCCAAAATGACGGGAAAGTGCCGAAAATGGGCGAATAAATAGATTATGGCAGATTCATTAAAATTATCGCGGGTGACGGAAAATTCCCGATAAACAAAAAACCCTGCCGATTTCACTTTTGTCGATTATAATCGCTCAACACTAGTCACGAAAAATGGTGTTGCGGCGCAAATTTAAGAAAAAGGGAATATTTGCATTTTTTTTAAAGGGGATAAAACATTTTTAACATTTTCACGCCTCTTAGAATTTTTTTTTTAGTTTCCCACTATATTCTATGATACGGTCAAAGCCCTTAAAAAGTACATTCTGTCCACAAAAAAAAAAAAAACAAACAAAAAAAAACAAAAAACAACCCTGTATGTTACTAGAGGGAAAAGAAAAAAAAATTTTGGGCTTTAGAAAGGGGGAGGAAAAATAAAAGGGGGCCAAAAAATTATGACCAGCTGTCAGGAAAGGGTTAATGAACAACCTACATTTTTTGTAATCACTAAATTTGTCCATCGCCTACCAATCCTAAGGTATCAGTAAAAAAAAAAAAAGCACTTTATTACGAGCCCATAATTCAACTCGTAATAGGACTAAAGGGGACATGTTTAAATACTCGATAAGCAATCCACTCAATGATTATACCTGGAGCTTTGAATTCTCTAAATTGAATGTTAGCCAAAACAAAGTGAATCACAGTAGGACAGTCTTTTTCCACGGATGGGTTCTTCGGTCGAAACACGTAACATTCCTTCAAACCTTCTCTGTCAAAGACATTTGGGTCTATCTTTGGAAACGGAAAAATTATTTCAGGTCCCCACTTCTCAGCGAGTAGGAGTTCCTGGAAAGGATGTAAACATTTAAGATACTTAAAATTCCTTGAAGAAATCAAACGTTCTTTGTAGCAAAGATCATTTATCATACATAAAATATGTTGCTCTTGGTCAAAGAAGTTGTTCACTGCACTTTAAATAGTCATTACCAAAAGGTAAGATTTTTGTCCCCCTTGTTTCCTAACAAAGCTTTTAAAGGGGTTGTCGACAAATCTTTAAAAAAAAAAATATTTAAAACGGTTTTGCTTTCCAGTTAATTTCCCTGAAATGTTTTCTGTGCAATTTAGGGGTATGTGTGTAAAGATTTGGGAGCGTGCATTTCGGGTTTTTGAAAACAGTTTCCTTTTGCCTTGAAAAATAACCCGGTTTCGCTGGCTTTTTTCCTCCCTCCCGCCCCAGTCTAAAATAGCAGCCCAGGTTTTCCTTATATTGAATCCCTTGGGGAACAGGTTGTGGCTTAAAAAGGCTGCCCCTAAAAAAAAGCAAACCCCCTTTTGTCATTGATTTTGGGTAACCCAAAAGTTTCCTTTTGTCCAGACACACAGAACTACTGAGCTTCCAGTCAAACAGCTGATGTAGAACTGCAGAAAGCCCACAGAAAATGTAATGACTGTATATTACCCAAGGATAGGTATGATGTAGAAAATATATTTTTCCTACTGGACAATCCCTTTAAAGTCTAAATTTCACAAATTTTTTGTAATTCCTTTTGTTATTACATCAAAAGAACTCCACATTTTGGAAACCAGAAAAACCCTGTTCCCAAAATTTGAAAAAAAGCATAATTTGGGTATCGCATTTCAGATTTGGATCAAAGTAAAATTCGACCCAAATTTCAGTGATTCAACTCGTCAACCAGAATCGAACATTGCCATTCGCACAATTGAAACCCTGACCCCAAAATCCAAACCCTTTAACCCCCAGTTAAACATGGGGAACATCTGGAACCCCAGGGTTAGTCCAACTCCAACCTTGAGAACACCACGAGATAATTTAGGGCACATATAGGGTTAGTGTTAATATTGGGGTCTGACTAACAGTAATCCTAACTCTGGCGCTTCCTACCTGTCTGGCGGTGATCCCCATCAAAATTTTGGGGGTATCTGGTGGCGTTGCTTTAAGGCAATAATAAAAGGGTTTTTTTTCCTCTATAACCGAATTGGGGAAATTTGGTTTGGGAATCCCAAAACCCAAAAACTGGACACTTCAGGGAATTCTCTCAAACTAACGAAGCTATTCAAGCTACATTATTTTGTGAGTTCTTTTCCCTTGTACTTTAATGTAGTAGATATAACTAATTGCATTTACCACACAAATAAATTTCCAGAAAATTATAACAAATATGTACAGATTACATGACTTGATGAAGCCTTAGAGCCCAGAGGAAAGATCCTTATTTAGATGTATAATCTGTCCTCCTCATTCAGCACGGATGTGGCATCTTACATGGGTGTAGTGTAACCAGGTAAAAATACATTGGCCACATGTTGAAAAGGTTTTTGGTCTAAAAAAATACTTTTTTGCCCAAGGTTTTTTGGGGGAAAAAAGTGAGTTTTTGACTAAAACCTTTCTACAGTGGCCCCCTTGGATTTATTAGGATTTATAAGAAACCCATACAAAAAGCAAAAAAATGGGAGGACAAAGTATTTCTTGTGGTTTTGAAAGGCCAACGCTCTGCACTGTGTGGGCATTTTAGGGCAAAAGACACCCCCGTCTGAAAAAAAGACCATTTTTTGAATGATACTTTAATCATTAAGCTCATTGTTCATCTTACCCCGTCCTGTTTTCTTGGTTTCTTTTGAATTCAGGGGGTGTTTTCTGGCTTCTATAGGCTGCAGTAGAAGCCCGGGTTTTTCTTAGCAACCAGTGCGGCAGCCCACAAAAATCAAACAGGTCTGTCATATACCTGAGGAGTGGGAAAACCATCAAAAGGGGATATCTAGGAATAGGTAGGGCACTGTTAATGGCAATATTCAAAGTACTTGTTTTTGCAAAATTTTTAAATAAAAAAACAATCCTTTTTAGGAGACAAACCCCCTTTAATAACCAGCCAAAAAACCGGTGTCTGCAGCACGCCAAAAGACATCATGCGAAAAACGACCGAAATGCTCAAACACCCAAAAGACTGGAGGTTGTGATTGTTTTAATGATTCTTTATTTTATGAATTTTTTTATAGGAAGGAGAAAACTTTCTATTTCTGATTTTAGGAGAAAGGCATTTATATTCGGTGTCACTGAGCAGGGCATGATTATTTCAGTCTTCTTTTTTGCTTCCAATAATTTAAAACCTGGAAGACCTGGCATGTCCTCTGGATATACAGTGATCCATGAAGGTACAGTGGCCTAAGGATACAATATTTTCAAAATGCATGGTCTCTTCATTGCCACTGTATGTTGTGTGGTTTTAAGATCGAAAGTCCTAGATACTAATTCAGACAATGTTTATGACTATTTTACTTGTAAAGCCTCTATATTGGCAGTCTAGTAGCACTTCTCTACAGTACAGTACTTCATGTCCTGTACTGCTCTCACGAGTATTAATGCAGTGCATGCATTGATTGGTGGTCTATAGCACCTCTACAGAACAGTGCGGTGCTATATGTCCTGTACTGCTCTTACATGTATTAGTGCTGTGCATGCAGTGATTGGCGGTCTAGTAGGCCTCCCCTTTCAGTTTCAGTGCGGTACTACATGTCCTGTACTGCTCTTACATGTATTAGTGCAGTGCATGCAGTGATTGGGGGTCTAGTAGCCTCTCTACAGTACAGTGCGGTGCGGTACTACATGTCCTGTAGTGCTCTAACATGTATTAGTGAGGTGCATGCAGTGATTGACGGTCTAGTAGCGCCTCTCTGTAGTACACTGTAGTACTAGATGTCCTGTACTGCTCTTACATATATTAGTGTGGTGCATGCAGTGATTAACGGTCTAGTACGAACTCTCTACAGTACAGTACCACATATCCTGTACTGCTCTTAAATGTATTAGTGAGGTGCATGCAGTGATTGACGGTCAAGTATGAACTCTCTACAGTACAGTACCACATATCCTGTACTGCTTTTAAATGTATTAGCGAGGTGCATGCAGTGATTGACGGTCAAGTATGAACTCTCTACAGTACAGTACTACATGTCCTGTACTGCTCTTACATGTGCCAGAATGAGTGGCTTCTTTGGGCACCAGGTGAGGGCCCCATTTTCTTGTTTTCTGGTACATTGGGTATAAAGAACATGACCCAAAGCAGCTCCTGTCCTCCCATAGAAAATGATTTCCAACTTCCAGCAGCTCTCTGATGTTATATGGCAGGACACACTTTATCTATATTAGTATCTGCATCATAAGCTTTAATCTTCATTTTGCTTTATGTTAGGTGACATTTTGGGACCTCGGCACCAATTACTAGTTTTCCATGGGCTGTGGGTTCGATATACAATAATCATCCAAATAACAATTTAAATTGTATGTTAGGCACCATTTGTTCCGTGATCTCTGAAGTTGCAATATTAACTAATTCAGGAATGTAAATTAAAAATTATTGAAAGACCATATTGTATGGAAATTTTAAAGTTTGTTCTAAAGCTCCCAAAATTTTGTCTCAAAATAATACAAAATTTTAATCAAATAATATTTAGCAGACACCTAAAGCAAAGAAAATTTTTATATACAAAAGACAGAATGAGCAATCATTTTCTATGTTGAGGCCAGGGTCAGGTATATATACCAGAATAATGAAATAAAGCCTTCCTCATCTGCGGTCTGAAGAGACAGCTCATCCTGACACAGGTAACAGGCAGTACCAGATATTTTGTACCGCACTGTATTGTAGAAAGGAGCTATTAGACTATCAATCACTACACGCACTGCCCTAATACAGAGGTTTTAGAAGTTAAATGTTCATGATAATTGGTTGGATCTTCCATCAGTCACATGAGCTGCAGATCAGCAGTGTCTGGGGAATTGTATGGTTAGTGCGGTTTAATATACAATGGAAAGACCATTGTATAGTAAAAAAAACAAAAAAACATTTATAATATCTATTACCTTAAAAGGCGGGCTTGAATCACTTGGTCTTGCAGAAAAATCAAAAGAAATTATAAGATCAACTCCTCTTTGAGGCCTCAGGATAAGAGGGTATGGAAGATTGAATGTCAAACCGCTGTCCACAATGTGTATTTTTTTGCTTTTCACATCCAGCGGTTCATAAATCTGTTCAAATTCATCAGGATCTGTAAAGAATTTAAAATTGATATTTAGTAAACGTTCACAAATATGGTTAGGGGCAGCGCTCGTGGGGATAGGCAAGGGCAGCCCTCCTTTGGGAGTCCATAGGGAAGTCCTTTTTGAAAACTAGTTTGTTCATAAACCCTGAGACCCTGAATTTAAATATATATATTATGCAATTAAATGGTCTGGCTGATTTGTTGTGTTCTATGTGTTATTTGAGATACATGTTGTAAAGTGCCCTTAACCATCATTTCATAGAGCCTGCTCTTCACAGCCAGTTTCTGACTCACACTTCCTGTTCAGGCTGTGGGTGGGTCCACAGCAGTGGTTGGCATATCAGCTCTGCTATTCCTTGATAAGCCTGATAGAGGTACATTGCTAACAGAAGGGGGTAAACAGTGAGGCAGAAGGCTATAGTGCTCTCAAGCTTTTCATTAATGATCTTACACAGGGAATACACAGTAGAATATCGATCTTTGCAGACGATACTAAGTTCTGTAAAGTAATCAACACAATAGAGGATAATATGTTATTACAAAGGGATCTGGATAAGTTGGAGGCCTGGGCGGGGAAAATGGCAGATGAGGTTTAACACTGATTAAATGCAAAGGTTATGCACATGGGGAAGAGAAAATCCATTACAGATTACATGTTAAATGGAAAAACCACTGGGTAAAAGTGACATGGAGAAGGACTTGGGAATCCGGGTGGCAGTAAACTTAATTGTAGCAAGCCAGTGTCAGGCAGCAGCAGCCAAAGCAAATAGGATCATGGGGTGCATTAAAAGGGGCATAGATGCACATGATGAGAACATTATTCTCCCATTATAAAAAGTCAACTGGTTAGACCACACATGGAATATTGTGTACAGTTTTGGGACCCAGTGCACAGGAAAGACATTGTAGAGCTTGAACAGGTACAAAGGCGGGGCAACAAAAATCATAAAAGGAATGTGTGTACTAAGTACACAGAAAGATTGGCAAGATTAGGGTTATTTAGTTTAGAGAAAAGAAGGCTTCGGGGGGACATAATAAATATGTTTAAATACATCAAAGGTCAATATAGAGATCTGACCCAAGATTTATTTTACACAGGGCTGTATCTAGAACAAGGGGGCATCCTTTAAAGTCTTGAGGAACAAAAGTTTCTACATAAAACATAGAAAGGGATTCTTTACTGTAAGAGCAGTGAGACTATGGAATTCTCTGCCAAGAGGGACTGATCATGGTGAATTCAATAACCGAGTTAAAAAAGGGTTTGGATGCATTTCTGGGGGCGTAATAAATATAACAAGTTTTATAGTGACTAGGATTCAGGAGAGGGGTGATTGATCAGGGATTTTTCTGATTGCCAGATTGGAGTCAGGAAGGAATTTTTCCCTTAAATGAGGACAATTGGCTTCTACCTCATTGGGGGTTTTTGCCTTCCTCTGGATCAACACCTTGGCACAACAGGCTGAACTAGATGGACGACTTGTCTTTTTTTAGCCTTACAAACTATGAAACTATAAGCTTTAGGCTATATCTACACAGCAATTTGAAAATGCTGCCAAAAATCCGGCGGCATTTTAAAATTGCTGGACCGGGCTGCACCGCCGTTTTTTTGCACAAAAACCTGCGGTCTGGTTTTGGATTCCCAGCGGCCCAGTAAATGCCGGTCCAGAGGAATATACAACATGTTCTATATTCCGCCAGACTGTTTTCAGTTTACAAAATCTCAGAAAAAAACCCTGTGCTTTGTAGACTGCAGCATGGAATTTCTATTGAGGGCTGCACAGCACTGGGTAGGTTGTTTTTCTGCGAATCCAAAATACTGAATCCGCTGAAAAATCGACCGAAATCCAGTTCGATGTAAACATAGCCTTAAAGTTTGTCAGTAACAAAGATAAAGAAGCTCCTGTTCTGCTGATAAGACACAGCAGGGCATGACATCAGCATGGTCGGCCAGCGCAGCTGGAGCAATGAGAGCAAAGAGAGATACAAACGGGAAAAAAAGATCTTCATCTCCTAACCCAAGCAAAATCAGAACAGCATTGTGTTTGGTACTAATCTTTAATTACCTTTGCCTACATGTTTAAAGCTAATCAATGTGGTGAGAAAAGCCCTTTAAGCTTTAGCAGGAGTGGGCTTAGCAGACAATCTTCAGGGGCTGGTTATTTAGCCAATTAGGAGAGAGTGAGTTAGTATACCTATCCATGTACCTGCTTCGTTATATAAACCTGCTGTCTTTCATCCCTTACTAAATATTGTGCCTTGTTGTCATCTGGAGTACTGTCCTACATGGTTTCCTGGGTTAGGATTTACTACTCTTCGGATTACCCCCTGCTTGATTTCCTGGTATCTGATATTAGATTGTCCTCGTTTCTTCACTGCTTGATGTTTGATTTAACTTTGCTCCCCGGTTAGGACTCAACTTTCCTTGATTTTGGTTCTAGTTTGGGCTCAGACACATTTTTAGACCTCCCAATTTTTGTTCTTCAAATTGATTCTACTTCTTGCCCGTTTGCTCCCGTTTGGAGAAGAATACAGTATAAAGATGGTTACCTGCAACTGCAAGATCAGTCTCGTCCTCATCCACAGATTCCTGGGTATCCAAGCCTGCTAAAGGTGACATGGGATATGATGTATTTAGATTTAATCCCAGCATAAAGTTGTGCACTTTGCCAGCTCTTCCCTCACGTGTGTTGAATAGGGCAGAGTCACCAACTAAGGACATCAACATACGCTGCACCCAGAATGCGTGACTGTTTCTTTGATATTCTTCCTCAGCTTCGGTATTTTCACTACCTGAAAGAGATCAAGAGCAATAAAAAAGACAAAGTAGCAAACCAAGAGAGATGCACCGACATATGGTCGCCCGTGTGTAACACGTCTTAGTTTGTAAAAACAGAGAATGAGAATAAAACTGCATTACAAAGAGAAGAAGACAGTAGACCACTTTATTAAATTTCATGATGCTATACAGTGTGGGCTCCTTTCTCAATGACTGGTAGAAAATGTTGTGCCATGTTAGCCTTAGCCTCTAAAAGGTATCGCCTGATTTTTTTTTAACGCTTTCATTGCCGAGTATATTTAAAGGGGTTTTGCCACGAAGTAAAATTGGCGTGGGAAGCTTGCAAATGAAATAAACATTTTCACCATTCATTATTATTAAAAATTCTGCAACGTTTTTGTCTTAGCTGCTCCTTTAGTGATCCATTGTTTACAGCTCGTCTCCAGGGTAAACGAACAGGGCTGAGAGCTCCTCACTCCTGGTCAGACAACACTTCTCCTCTCAGGCAGCTACTGAGTGTTCAAACCCCAGGTGCTATCATTTTACTCCCTTCCTCCTGTATTTCCCTTTTGTAATTTTGTCAAACAGTGCAAATAAATAAAAAGAAACCTTAAATCAGGTATGTGCATTCATAAGAAAAAAAACAAAAAAACACAGGTTTGGTTTCTGCAGGGATTTGAACCTAGGACCCTTGTGCCTGGAGGCAAAAACTACCTCTCAGCTACTAAAAATGCTTTCCATAAACATACCTTTCTTTGACTACAGAGAGAAAAGGCCTGGTGATGTCATACTGCTGGTTCAAATGATATGCAATTTAAACAAAAACACACACGCCCCCACTGAGCACACAGAGCGGATACAGGGGGTAATGAAATGAGGGTTGTGGAAAAACCCCTTTAATGGTTTCTACAGTAGTAGCTCTCTTCGACAAACATGGATGTTATACAAGAAAATGAAAATCCACAGACTTTTTATACACATTAAAATAACGGGTAAAATCGTAAAGAGGATATTGACTAGGTTACCTTTAGGTTCTTGCTGTTCATCGTCACTGTCATTGTTGTCAACTATGTGCTTTGGTTTAATGTTTTCTGGTAAAAGAAGAAAAATTATATTATTTTCACAAGAATTCCCATATTGAGAAGCCAGAGAGCAAGATTTCAGTACATCTATCTGCACCTTATACCTTATCTGCAAATAAGTTTTACAGTGTGTTGTGACAACTCAAAGATTTTGTTGCTAGCATGTTATAAATAAGCAGACCTATTTATGAAGGCTCTGTTGCTAGTTTGTGTATGCCTGCACACAGGAGGGGAGCATGATTTCTTCTATAAACTGTGTGGTGTGCGTGGGAAACATCATTGCAGCCACAGTCCACTGTAGACCTGGTCTGGTCAGGGAAAATTGGCAATTACTGACAAAAAACAAAATGCCACTGGCAAAATGAGAACCAATACAAATCCGTGATATTAAATTTATTCACACAGATTACCAAAAAAATATAAAATAATGCTACAACTGTCATCACAAAAATCTCTAGCTAGGTACAAACTGTATCCCAATATATTAAACACTAGGTTAGAACAAAAGATATACAACATGGCATCTCACCCCTTTCTTTTGGGTTCTCTTGCTTATCACAAGGCTATATCAAAAGGCTATTTCACAAGGCTATGTTTGATCCATAAAGAGACCCGCTAAGCCTTCCTAAAACACTTAAATGGATTTAAGGTATGTTCACACGGCGTAATTGCGGCACCCATTTCACCAAGTATTTGCGCTTTATTTTTGCCGAAATGCATGCCGCAATTACGGTAATTCATAGCTCTCATCGAGAACTATAAATTATGCGTTGTCTACCCCGGCATACAATACGATCGTATTGTACAGTACGACAGGGGAGAGAAGTGACAGGTCACTTCTTAATGGTGAATGGGGCCGGCCCCCCTGTCCTTGAAAGTACACACTGATCACATTAACTCTTTCACTGCTGTAGCACAATGGGGATATTGGTCTTACGATCTTCACAACCCTAGACCACAAAGGTTGTTACCATAAACCTCTTTATGAGCCCAGACCACAGATAACAGGGATCACATTTTTTCTTTCTAGGGGATTCTGATATTGTACGAGAGGTTATGATTTCTATATTGTATATAAAGCTACCTGGACAATATGTGGCACTGTGTATGTATACAGCTAAATATTACAGTACAGATCTTCAGTCTGCTCCAGCCCTTTGCTGCACAGCTGGGCTAACTGAAAATATTTTAAAAGTTTTGTTCCAGGGACTAGAAGCCCCTCTCCCACCCCATGGGTTCCATTCTCTATACAATGTCCTGTTTCAGTAAACAATACATTCCAAGTCTCATATTTTTATCATACAAACACACAAGAGGCCTCTATAATTACCTAGTTCTTCCTCCATTGTGGCACCTTTGCTCTGGTTGGAAACACCAAGAACTCTGTTGAACAGTATGGAAAAGGCGCTACCCCAGACACCTAAACAGAAGCAAATGGAAAGTAAACGAGAAAGTATTTTCTTCAACATTACATATAGGAATTGATACACTGCAAATTAATGTAGGCCAGCACCAGATACAACTATTACACTTATTTGGTTTATATCACTTTTATAAGTCATTTGAAAAATACATGGGTTAAGACAAGAGCTGTTGGAAAACGGCCCTCTTCAGTTTGAAACTGGTTTCACTGGACCCGAATCCTCTCTCTAACCAGAACATGTATTTAGAACTAGGGTTCAGCTCCTTTCCATAAGTTTTTAAGGGTCAATTTACCATTTCCTCGACTTGGCGCTCCCAACTTTGTCTGATGGTAACTTGTTGCTCCAGGTGACGCCTTACTTCCAGTCAACGTCCCCTCACTGTTCCAGAAGCGGCGTCACTTGCAGTTCATACAAGTACAATAGTTACATCAACAGGAAGTGACGCCATGTCTGGAGCGACAAGGTGATGTCAAAGTGAGACTGCACCGATAGTAAGGAAAGACCAGGGGATGTCGGGGAATGAAATGAAAGCCAGTTAAATACTCTAACCCTGATCTTTAGCCTAGTCTACGATTAGGTTTGATGTTTTGATCATTTTCACCAAAATTTTAATTGGGGCACACCTGAATAAAATCACTTGGATTCAGGTCGAATTTCAAATTGTCCAAAATCTGTAGTGCACCATTAGAAAACATGGACCTGAATCCAAGTGAAAAACTCTGTGTCAATGTACCTTAATTTGCATTGAATATGAACTGTATTAAGTGCATTAAGTGTAATTAATTTTCCTTTGCTTATTCTTCATATAAATATAGGATACACTTCAACAAGCCAAACAGGTGAACAGACTGGGCCTGTGTTGAGGGGCCAGAGGTCAGATCATCGACGCAACTTCTTTTTGCAGAGCGCTCATGAATCACTCACCTCCAGTCTTTGGGACAATCATTCCGTGCCCTCTCTAAAAATCAATGCCCTAACAGCAACCAAGAGGAAGTATTGATCCATTTATTATTGAGATCACCGGGTATTTTGGTATTAATCCCATGATTATTCCAGATCAGCAGTAATGCTGGCAATCCATTTATTACACTAAACCTGCCAGAGTTACTACAATGACCCACTTTTTCTATAAAGGTCTAGGACTCTAACAGCTTTAACGGAGCATCATTTATCATCTACAACCAAAGAAAACAGAGGACTAGATACCATAATATATCAATATCTTATTAGAAATAAAAAATACAATCTACAAAAAAAAAAGAAAAACTAAATAAAAAAGTGGAAAACAGCAACATAAACAGATGTAAAAGCATGTGCATGCAATATAAAAAGTGGCTTGCCCACCGAAGTGATTGCTTTATCATATAATATAAATGGATATCATCATCACATTACAAACCAACAGAAGTAGGTGGACACAATCAAAAAGTAAAGGTGATACATCCATCTTACCCATAGGAGCTCCACATGGATTACACCTGACGCCCCATCATGTTGCTTTTTTCATATAATTTATAAATTTTCATAGATAAGTAAACAGTTTCTCTCTATATAGCAGACAAAGTTCTCTTACATTAACACGATTTGCTTAATGGCTTACTTACCCATTAAAAAGTGCAGTGGGTATTCATCATATTTCTTTATAACAGTGCCCATGTAAAACTTGCTACCAAAAAGCTCTGGAGCCATGAATGTGCCATACTTCGCCATACCTATTTCATATGGGGTAAATTCCACCCAGTCTGCAAACAATGAAAGAAAAAAGTCAACAGACATTAAGGCCACAAGATGGAAACTGTATAGATAACAGTAATATTATATTTTATCATACATGACCATGTCCGGTCAACAGTCAGTGGTAATTTTAAAGCAGGGGTCTGAAATTTGCCCAAGTAAATTGGTTGCTCATAAATTAAAGGTGATGAGCTGCATTACTTTCAAACTCTATACTATACAAAATTATTGCACAAGTCGTTATGCACGTGACAATGCCAAATGTATACTTTTTTTTGCAATAGGCATTTACAATGCAGAAAGAGCTGTGTGTGTGTTTATTTCTTTTCACATTATATATTACCTGTCCTTTTATAGAACTGGACTGAGCTTGATGACTGTTGTAATACATTGCAGTATTTTACCTCTAGCTGTCATGGCAACTATAGGCACCCCAAGATCACACAGCAGGGTACCAACGGTGGACACATGGACCCCTTTTCCTCTGCCAAATGCCTTACATGCTGCAGGCACTATTAACCTTGTAAATATCCTGTATCAGCACGTTCCTCCTTTATCCTACTCTTTTCTGTCTAGAGAATGTCTTGGGAGCTTGGTGCTCCTACGCTGCAGCCGACAGCCCCATGGGTTGATTGCAGCTTGCATGTTTGAGGCTCCTGTGCGAGACAGGCAAACTGCAGATGTCTAAGCATAGGGATGGATGGCATATCTATTAAATTGTGCTCTACTCCTGCAGTATGGGACCTGCAATCAAATCATTTCAAAAGAAAATGTACTGGAAAAGTGAGTAAAAAAATCCCACTATGAAAAGATACAAACAAGTTTCTATGAACTCAGAAATTGATGTTTTGAAGTCTTTACAGAGTAGACAGAAAGATATACAGTGGGGAAAAAAAGTATTTAGTCAGCCACCAATTGTGCAAGTTCTCCCACTTAAAAAGATTAGAGAGGCCTGAAATTGACATCATAGGTCGACCTCAACTATGAGAGACAAAAGGAGAAAACAAATCTCGAAAATCCCATTGTCTGATTTAGAAAGAATTTATTTGCAAATTACGGTGGAAAATAAGTATTTGGTCACCTACAAACAACGAAGAAGTTACAGGACTGTGAGAGCCAGTAATCTTGCTTAAGAGGCCTACTCTTTCCTCTTTTTGGCCCCTTTATCATTAGTGGTGCCAGACCGTCTAGTGGGTACACCGATTTGCTATCCATACTTACCTTCTTTCGGGTACCTTTATACTATCACCATTGGGATAGTTGGTGTATCAATACTTCTGTGTCCCCTGAGAAACCCTCAGGGGGAAACGCGTCTGGCTTTATGGTGGACAGTACATTGTCCTTTTCGGTTATTATCTCTAATTAAAAGTAGGTGACACCTTAGGGACTAGTTATAGTGGAGCCGCCCTTTTTGGGGCGATGTCCCCGCTTCCTTTGGGAGGATTTAGTTAGGGTCATGTTAGGCTCTACCCTCTCCTGGGTTTGGTGATTGATACCTACTAGGACATTGCTATACGACTGCCTTCCTACCTTTGAGGAGCAACAAACCGTGAGTCTAGTCGTTAGTCCTACTTATAACCTTTGGTTAACTACTATGTTGTAACTATTCTAATTGGTGGGGAAATGTGCTTTTGATTTTTAACGTTGATCTATTAAAGGTTATATTTTATTGTGGGTTTATTGCATTTGCCATGATCTGTGTCCTCTTTCCTCCACTCATTACCTGTAGTAATGGCACCTGTTTGAACTTGTTATCAGTATAAAAGACACCTGTCCACAACCTCAGACAGTCACACTCCCAACTCCACTATGGTGAAGACTAAAGAGCCGTCGAAGGACACCAGAAACAAAATTGTAGCCCTGCACCAGGCTGGGAATACTGAATCTGCAACAGGCAAGCAGCTTGGTGTGAAGAAATCAACTGTGGGAGCAATAATTAGAAAATGGAGGACACACAAGACCACTGATAATCTCCATCGATCTGGGGCTCCACGCAAGATCTCACCCCGTGGGGTCAAAATGATCACAAGAACGGTGAGCAAAAATCCCAGAACCACACGGTGACCTAGTGATTGACCTGCAGAGAGCTGGGACCAACGTAACAAAGGCTACCATCAGTAACACACTACACCGCCAGGGACTCAGATCCTGCAGTGCCAGACGCGTCCCCCTGCTTAAGCCAGTACATGTCCAGGCCCATCTGAGGTTTGCTGGAGAGCATTTGGATTATCCAGAAGATTATTTTGAGAATGTCATATGGTCAGATGAAACCAAAGGAGAACCGTTTGGCAGAAACACAACTCGTCGTGTTTGGAGGAGAGAGAATGCTGAATTGCATTCAAAGAACACCACACCTACTGTGAAGCATGGGGAGGGGGCAACATCATGATTTGTGGCTGTTTCTCTGCAAAAGGGACCAGGACGGCTGATCCGTGTACGTGAAAGAATGAATGGGGCCATGTATTGTGAGATTTTGAGGCAAACCTCCTTCCATCAGCATTGAAGGTGAAATGTGGCTGGGTATTTCAGCATGACATAGATCCCAAGCACACCTCCAGGGCAGTGAAGGAGTGGCTGAGTGGTCAAGCCAGTCTGCAGATCTTAACCCCATATAAAACCTTTGGAGGAAGTTGAAAGTCAGTGTTGCCCAGCGACAGCCCCAAAACATCACTGCTCTAGAGGAGATCTGCATGGAGGAATTAACCAACATACCAGCAACAGTGTGTGCCAACCTTTTTAAGACTTAAATAAAACTTTTTTATATCAAAGATCCATTTGTTTAATTATTAATTTTTTTCTTAATTTTCTGATTTTATCACTTCGTTTTGGCTTTTTTTTTTTTTTTTTTCTTGGGCAGAGGTTCTCATTTGAGAACTGATTTCACATGAACAAAATTCGGATTTTGTACTTCCCGTAAAATCCTTTTCTCGTATGATTCATTGGGGACACAGCACCTTGGGTATAGGCCCTTGCCCTTGGAGGCTGACACTAAGCGGGAATAAATGTGTTGGCTATATCCCTCCTTCTGACACCAAGCTAATCAGTTGGTACAAAAGTAAAGTATTTTAATTAATGTCCGATTATGAGGAGAAAACACCAGATGGGATTTGGAAAAAAGATGAACAACCGCACATGACAAATTAAACCTGATCATTATTTATTTTACAAATAATAGGCCAAAATAAAGAAGCGCTGTGTAAAAGATCAAATAGACCCTTATCGATTAGAGGAAGAGAATAACTAATAGTAATGGGCTGATAATCGAATACCTTTGATTGATCATACCAAGTCTGAAAACCTTATAAACGCAAAATTATTTGCTAGTGTGTTGGCTTGTGTTAATATAATGTCAGAGAGGAAAGACATCAGCAATGATCTTAGAGAAGCAATTTATGTTGGCCATCAATCTGTGAAGGGTTATAAACCATTTTTAAACAATTTCAAGTCCATCATTCTACAACGAGAAAGATTTTTCACAAGTGGAAAACATTCAAGGCACCTAATCTTTTCAGGAATGGACAGTTCAGCAAATTCAGCCGAAGGCTGAACTGTGCAATTTTCAGAGAAATTAAAAAAAAAAAAACCAAGAGCTACACCTCAGACTCTACATACCTCATTTAGCATGTTAACTTTCAAAGTTTATTACAATGCAATTAAAGGCTGAAGTAGTATGGCTTATTTTGAAATAATGCTAGGAGAATGACTCCTTCTTAAAGGAACATGACATCACGTTCTAAGTTTGAAAAGTTGATCTGAACAAAATTACAGGGTATCTTGAATAATGTTCTTTGGATAGGCAAGATCAAAGTGGAGTTTTATGTCCATAATGCATAGCACCCCACTAGGATAAACCAAAAAGATGCACATCACCATAAACACCTCATCCCTACTGTCAAGCACAGTGATGATGATTTGGGCTCATTATGCAGCCACAGGACCTGGGCAACTTGCAGTCATTGAGTCAACCATGCACTCCCCTGTATAACAAAGTACTCTCCACCAGTTAAAGTTTGGCCAAAACTGGAACATGCAATAGGACAATGACCCCACGCACACCAACAAATCTACAACAGAATGCATGAAAAAGGAAAGAATCAAGGTATTTAAACCAAATTATATACTGTGGCGAAACCTTAAGAGATGGGCCAAAATTCCTGCAGAATGATGTGAGAACTAATGCATTCAAACAGAAAACTATTACTTGAAGTTATTGCTTCTAAAGTTAATTTTATAAGCTACTGAAGCAAGGGGTGTACTTAGTTTTTCACACATGGCTTTATTCATTTTGGCTTCATAAAACAATACAGTGGAATCATTTGTGCATAGGTTTCCATTTGAGGTTCTATTAAACCAATTTTAAGACCTTAATTATGTCCTGATACATAAAACCATAGAATTCTAAAAGGGTGTACTTTCTTTGTTATGTTACTGCATGCACGCTTTATGTTGTAATATCAAGCACATCCTATTACACATTAAATAATTTTTCACCTTTTATTATACACATTAGAATGTGGGAAGTATGTGGAAATACCTAGCAGCACTTATACGAGGAGCACTTAGAAACCCATCATAGTATATAGCGACATTAGTTACTTTTTATTAGGCGTTTAGTCAGGCACTTAATACAGAGTACTCCTAGATTTGTAACCATTTGCCACGTCAGAACGAAATGTTTTCAGAAATTATTCAACAACTCCTGCGTTACGGTTATGATTGGTTTCCTGCTTACGTCTTAGACTCAATTAAGTCAAAGTAAATGCAGTCAAGGACTAATAGGCTAGGTCAGATTCCCAATAGACATTTATGGGATTAAACACTTTTAATAGAAATTGTTCAAAAGCTTTAGTACGTAAATGAGACAAGTAACAGGGTGGCACGGCAATACGATTCCTTTTTTAACGAATTCTGATTGTTTCGATTTAGGAAAGTAAGTACGTCATTAGCTACAATAGGTATGCTGCAAAGTCATATAAAGTATGTCACGTGCAAGAGCAGAAATTATAAGAGAAACACAATTGCACTGGAAACCCTTAGGTCTAAGTAATACATCATTGCAAAAGTAAGATGTAAAATGTCATTCATGTAACCATTAAAAAAAAAGTGGTCTGCACTTAAATAATTTTTTAACATTTTCCTAGTACTCATGGTGCACCACTACATTCAATGTCGGACTGATGTTTTTTGGGCCCACCAGAGGAAATTTCTATTATCGTAGAGGGATGAAATACATTGTGAAATCCGATGCAAAATCCAAATATTACACAGGTTAGCTGCAAATCTGTAGTAGAAATCTACAGATCTGTAACTGAAAAATCCATTATGTTTGGCTTCCGCTAACATACAGAAATAAGGATATCTAGCTCTCCTGTCAAAATAACGGAAACCACGCCGGACTCACAAATCAGTTGGACACCAGTATCCATGGTGAGACAACCAATAAGGGTACATCCACATGGAATGGTTTTCAGTTGGTTTTTCAGATGAACTGTAGAAAACCAACTGAAAAGGTCAATCATCCCTGTAGACATCAACAGAAAACC
The DNA here is from genome assembly GCA_025379985.1 of Phyllomedusa bahiana. NCBI lineage: Eukaryota > Metazoa > Chordata > Amphibia > Anura > Hylidae > Phyllomedusa > Phyllomedusa bahiana. The sequence goes on along the minus strand of JAODAL010000539.1, from coordinate 83,259 downwards.
TGCCCAGTAGTGTACACTGCACGATTTTTCTACTTGGATGATTTTCACACCACCGGGGTTCCCAAAAACTTGAAACATGTACAATATTCCGCCCAGTTTTCAAGCTGAAAGTGTGCTATTCAACGGTTAAGGAGGACGGTAGAATCCGCAAACCGCACACAGGACCGTCCCCTAAAACCATTCAAAAGATACTGTCCAGGTTCTTATCCAGAATCTGACCGACATGTTACAACTGCCGGGTGGCCGTACCCTTAGATTGGCAGCACTACTCCCTCTGATTGTTTTGTATACGGACTACTTAGAGGTTCTTTGAGGATGAAACATTGTCTGTTGTAATTTTTAAGCTTCTTTTTTAAGACATCTGGAGCCTTGGAAACTTTGACTTGTGCGGCAACCACAACACAAATGTGAACAGAGCTTAGAACATACAAGGCAACAGATACGCAGCTTTTTGTAAAGTATCATCATCTTTGGACTCTAAATGAGAACGACACCCATCAAGATTATTTATATGCTCTAAAATGGCTGAGGTGTTCAATCCTCAAGCCACAGATGTTCAGACAGTGGGGGAAATCGCTCTCTCTCATCACATCATCCTCTACTTGTATCTCATTGGAGAGGTGGTCAGTCTCAAAATTCACTGCCAATTCATAGGTCACACGGCTACATGGGGGACAATTTGTGGCCAGCGCTTCCCAGCTAGCCAGGTCTAATTTGGCATTTCTTAATTATATGAAAAGTTAGACAGAAACTGAATAGGACAATGACTCACTATACTTGTACTGAAGATTTGCATCCGAACAACATTTACAAATAAGGCAGCATAATCAGCTTCCAGTGTCATATAATCTCACAAATACAGCTCTAGTCACACTTTCATGTTTCTCGTCTCGGTAATACAATAATAGATATTGTATTAGTTAATTTTATCATACAACCATGAGTAAATTGAGTGCATTATAAACAATATTCACTTACGGTACATGTGTTCTACTCAGATAGCTTACCAGCAAACATAAGCTCGGACACATCCGGTTTGACGTGAAGACATGTAAACAACGGCATTGGACACCGACCATCACTTATTTTTTCCTGCATGTCACTTAACTTGCTGTTCATTCTCTGTAATAAAAAATAAATTACACAAAGGTCACTTAGAATACAAACAGAAGTCAAATGAACGAAAGTGCATTTCACCCTCCTCCCCTCCAACCCAAGTGTCCATGTCGTTGGATATTTGCTTCTACTTTAAGGAGTACTCTCATCTTAAAGTTGATAGGATATCTTTATATATATAACTTTATGATCTGTGGAGGTCTCTGAAATCTCAACTGATACAAAAGTAACTGCCCTCAACCACTGTTTAGGAAAGGGCTAACTTTAAGGGGTCCATAGTGCTCACCCTATTTCCTTACACAGTGGTGCTCCTGGACATTTGGCTGTACAGAGAGCCCCAGCTGGCCCTTATCACTGTGCAGGAAAGAACTGTAAAGGGGACACAGTGCTGACCCTATATTCCTTTCATAGTGGCGCTTCCGGACACTCAGCTGTGCAGAGAACCGCAGTTGTCCCCCTACACTGTGTAGGAAAAGACTGTAAAGGGGCCACAGTGCTGACCCCATTTTCCTTACACAGTGGTGCTCCTAGACATTTGGCTGTGTAGAGAACCACAGCTGATCCCATTCACTGTGTAGGAAAGGGCTGTAAAGGGGCCACAGTGCTCAACCCTTTTTCCTTACACAGTGGTGCTCCTGGATGCTCAGCTGTGCAGAGAGCCCTTTGTTTCTTAGGACTCATAAAGGTTCCATCACATGGATGCCCATTAATCATAAAATGATGGCATATCCTAGTGATAAGCTATCACTTTATGAGATGGGAAAACTCTGTAAGAGAGAAGTAGCACGTCCAAATGAAACATTTATTCATGAAGAAGTCATTTTACAGCTCATTTATTGTAGTCACTGTGTATTTTACATGACTCTGTATTTGCATAGAGATGTGAGAACTTTATACACTGTTATTTCCATATTTCATAAATTTATTTAGGTCTATTTAGTTTGTTAACTTCCTGCCTAATTTGCCCATGCCTGGGGCTTCAGTGTAGTATCATCCATTTCACTGCTACAGTTAAGACTGTTGTCAATCATTAACCATGGCATTTGCTTCATACAAGGAGCTATTCATACCTGTACATGGTCCAGAATATTATTGCTACTTCCTCTTCTTGTTCACCTAATATTCCTCTGGAAATGTTAATGTGCCAGAGTTCATCTGTGTGTGGGTATATGAGCTGCCCAGGAGAGTTAAACTATAACTTCAGTTATAACCATGAATATTCAAGTATAGGCCAAACACATGGTGCTCCACCTGTCAGTATTGATGGACCAATGGGACACACCATCAATATCAGATTGCTGCGGTTCAACTCGCCAAACACCTGACTGAAGCGGCCGTGTTGATCATCTTTATTGTTTATCATGCTGCAAAGCTTCACACTTTTGTTAGTGTTTAATATTACAGATCAGGTCACTATTAAAAGGGGATTAAAAAATTTATTTGAAATATGGGCCAGAAATGGGGCTAAGAAAACCCAAAAAATTATACTTACCTACTCTACCGTCACCTGCTGCTACAGCTCCATAGCTCCAAGGCATCCATCCTCTTCAACTCCAGGTTTTCGTGCTGACACACCGAAGAAGCTTGCCCTCTGTTCACTTCCAATAGAGCGCAAGCCTCTCAAGTGTGTTGGGACAAGAACCTGGAACTGAAGAGGAGCGGATCCTGGGGAGATCAAGCTCTTGTTGGGAATCCATTATTTTGATAGGAAGAATACTACTGCAGCGCTAGTCTTCCCCCTAAGTGTGACACAAAGTACAGCAAAGGTTCCGGAAGAGAAGTATAAATGCAGATATGAACATAGCTTTAGTTTTAAGCGGTTGTCCAATTATTTAAAATAAAATAAAAAAACAAAATATTTTTATACTACTTGCACACTATTAAAATAAGGAAAAACAAATATTTTCTCCTCTGCCTTAAAGGGGTTGTCTCACTACAAGGATCACTGCTTTTTATGTTAAAGATCTTACAAGTCACTTTGCAATTTGTGTCCATTAACCATGTCCTATCTATTTCTAGATATCCCCTTTTGTATGGGCTGCATCAGCTCCTCAGGTTGCTATAGCTACAGACCTGTTCAATCGCTCCTGATAGGCTGCCAGCACTGGTCGCTATAGCTACAGACCTGGCTTCTACTGCAGCCTAATTGAAGCCAGTAAACATGCCCCTGAATTCAAAGTGAAACCAAGAAAACAGGACTGAGGTAAGATGAATCATAGTAGTGAGACAACCCCTTTAACTTGCGCTGTCATCACTTCTTCTACTTCTGTTTACTTCTTGCTTCTTCTGAATGGCGACATCACTGCTCACATGTCACTGCCTCATGTCACCGTTCAGAATTGAACTGTCCGAACACGGATGTTATAAAAGTAGCATGTGACCTCCCCAATCAGAAGCAACAAGAAGTAATCAGAAGACTGGTGGCCAGTGACGCTCTCCACTCTGTCAGAGCAGTTGTTTACTTTCTTTCCATTTCCTTGATTAGATTTAAACCTAGAGGCAAAGGTAAATAAATATTATTACCTTATACATTGCTATTCTAATTTTGCTTCCTTTTGGAGTTAGGGCAGTTCTTATTTCCTGCTTGTGTACACAAGCTCCCCTAGATTACCGACCACCTCTCTCAACTCTAGCAGGGGCTGGGAGACAGATCTCAGCTCGATACCATCAGCAGCAATGGAGCGTGTTTATATCTATTTTACTGACAAAGTTTAACCCTTTAGAACTCTATAGCTATGTGCCCTGCTCTTAGAACCCCTTCATCACCAATGTCCCTTTAACAAGCTCAGCTATGAATAGCAGAGCTGAAATGTCATTCACTGCTGTAGAATACTCCACAGCTTGAACAGGACGCTGTAGCCATTTAGCTGGCTGTGGTTCTGTGAAACAGCATGGTGAGACAACCCCTTTAAAGTTTTGTTTAGAGCCGTAAGATAAGTTGGAGCTTACAACAGGACTAGACATAAGAGAAATTAGATGGTGACAGAACTACATGACACTTCCTTCTGTTCTCACTAGTTCCTTTTCAATTAATATTTTCTCTTTTATTTTTGAGTTTGTTGTTTGCTTTTACCATCACCATAGCTTTTGCACAAATCGCACTGTGACCCACGTCATGTTTCTTACATACATAGTAACTCAGTAGATTGTAGCACAAGCAAACATTCCCTTTTTAATGACTGAAGTTACGTGTATGTCCCATTGACCTTTCACGTGAGTACTCGCACGATGCCACAATGCTTGTTTTTACTCACAGACCTACCCACTTAAGTCTATTTTTTAGTGTTCTCTTCTTTAGAATATAATTAGTTATGACACATTCACAGTGACTGGGCTAAATCTCCATTATTATATTGAACTATGCGGCTATATATTTCAAAAGTAAATCATTTGTGGTTAAGGCAAGTGTCCACCAACCATACATTAAATGGGTTGTCTGCCCTTTAAAAATAGAACTTAAACCTAAGCAAATGTAATAAAATAAAACTACACATTACTTGTTTGGCTAGCATGTGGTCACATGTCATGCTATCAGCATCATGGCTCCCATTATTGACTCAATAGTATGGCTCGGAACCACAGAGGCCAGTGACTGGTTGTCTATATGTTACGCTCTACATTCAGGTCTATTTCAAATTCAATTAAAAACTCAAATTCAATTTGGGTCATCGGGAACCAAATTTTGGTGAAAACTGCCCAAAAAATAAATAAAATAAAACAACCCTGTCTCTAAATTTTACTGTGGTTTTGGAGTTAACTTACCTTTTAGTGACAATCCAGGTCCCACATTGCTCCCAGCACAGTGTCTGTTCCTGTTTTCTATGTAATCCCTATGCTGTGGAATCCAAAAGTGATGCTGGAGGTGTATATGTCACATCCAATGTCACTTCTATTTCCCATAATGCAAGGGTAGCATAGGAAATCTAGAGGCGATGTTGGTCTTTGCACCATAAGTGATGCTACACCACAAGCTACATTGAAAGATTAGTTAACCACTTATACCCAATTTAAACCCTAACGCTTAATCCAATTTAGGCTACAGTTAAGAGAAAAAATTTGATGGTCCCGAATGCAATTTTTTTTCACAAGTTAAGTTGAAGCAACCTCAAACCCAACAGAGACGTACTCAAGCAAAAATAATTACAAACAGTCATGTGCTGAACCCTAGTAATCAAAAAACACACAAAAGTTTAAAGCTCCAGATGACCCAGAAGTTTCCATACACTATATAAAAAAGACACATCTGCATGTTTTTCTCACTATCTGACATGAAATCAGAATAAATTTTCCCTGTTTTAGGTCAATTAAGAACCAAAATTATTTATGTTTGCCAAATGCTGGAATAATTAGAGATAATTTTTTAAGGCGTTTTTATTACTTTCTGCAAAATCCAAAGTTTCCATACACTAGGATTACTAGGCCTTTAAACAATTTGGGACCGCCCATATGATGGTGTCATGTCTTTGGAAGCTTCTAATAGGTTTATTGGTAACATATGAGTTAGAGACACACCTGAGGATGTATTTTAACTCACATCAGAAACACACTGCTTCTGTATGTAACATCATGGGAAAGTCTAAAGAAATCAGCCAAATATCAGGAAGAGAATTGTGGACTTGCATCATCCTTGGGTACAATTTCCAGATACCTGAAGGTAACTCATTCATCTATACAAACAATTATACACAAGTACAAAAAAGATGGGGATGTCCAGCAATCATACCGCTCAGGAAGGAGACGGGTTCTGTGTCTCAGAGATGAATGTGCTTTGGTCCAACATGTGCATATCAATCCAAGAACTAAAGCGAAGCACCTTGTGAAGATGCTGGCGGAAGCTGGCAGGATTGTGTCATTATCCACAATGAAACGAGTACTGTATCAACATGGGCTGAAATGCCACTCTGCCAGGAAGAAGCCATTACTCCAAAAGAAACATATAAAAGCCAGATTAATGCCTGCAAATGCACAGGAACAAAGACCTACATTTTTGTAAACATGCCCTGTAGTCTGATGAAACCAAAATTGAACTGTTTGGCCATAATGACCATTGTTATGTTTGGAGGAAAAACGGAGAAGCTTGGAAGCTGAAGAACACCATCCCAACTGTGAAATATGGTGGTGACAGCATCATGTTGTGGGGTTGTTCTGCTGCAGGAGGAACTGGTGCACTTCAAAAATAGATGGCATCAGGAGGAAAGAAGATTATGTTGCAGTACTGAAGCAACATCTCAAGACATCAGCCAGGAAGTTAAAGCTACGATGGAAATGGGTCTTCCATATGGACAATGACCCAGAGCATACTGCCAAACTGGTTACAAAGTGGCTTAAGGATAACCAAGTCAATGTTTTGGAGTGGCCACCACAAAGCCTGATTTCAATCCTGTTCAAAATGTGAGCAAAGCTTAAAAGGCAGGTGCGGGCAAAGCGCCCTACAAACATGGCTCAGTTACGCCAGTTCTTTCAGGAAGAATGGGCCAAAATTCCTACCAACTATTGTAAGAAGCTTGTGCAAGGATCCAAATGTTTGACCCAAGTCATACAGTCTAAGGACAATGCTACCAAATACTAATGAAATGGATGGAAAGTTTTGACTTTGCAAAAAGTAATAAAAATGCCTTAAAAATTCTCTCATTTCTGGCATTTGGCAAATAGAAATAATTTTGGTTCCTAATTGACCTAAAACAGGTAAGGTTTATTCTGATTACATGTCAGATAGTGAGAAAAACTTGCATTTGTGTCTTTTTATAGAGTGTATGTAAACTTCTGGTTTCAACTAGATCACTGGGCATTTGGACATGTAAGTATAGTTTGTTTTGTTATTTTATCACATTTGCTGGGGTGTCATTTTTTAATTTTGAGTTTGGATAAGACCCTACTTACATCATGTTTCTTGCCCATCTTCTTGGTATCTCTCAGGATACTGTGATACCTTTATCTTTATGAACACAATGGCAGGGTCTTGATGAGGCCATACAGACCAATAGGGAAAAATCTGCCAAAATTTTACACTTTTTGCCCTAATCAGATTCAAAAGCATGCTCTATAGCACTTTGGCACCTGATGCACAAAACACATAAATTTTGACTAGGTATGCCCTACAGATCTCTATGCCCCTGTCATGTCCGCGCCATGTCTATGATATCTCAATGGATACCATGAACAGGAGCAAGAAACGCAATGTGGACAGGGCCTAACTCCTTGAAGTTAATGCAATAAGCTGCTTTAATATTAACGTAAGCTCCTGATATTCCTTACAAGTAGTTTCAAAATAATTTTACTGATGGATTGTCTAAAATATTAACAGTCCAAACAGCAGACTTTCTGGTCTATGTCACATAAAACTCTAAATTTAATTTTCCTAAAACCTTGTTGAGCATTAAATAAATTCTGCGTTTTTTTTACCATTCAGTTTCATGGTTTTTATACTAACAAAACTGTTGTGGCTAAAACACACTAGATCCACATTTATTTATAAAAAATGCTTTCTTCACCAATGATAACGGAGAGATTAGAACTGTGATAATTTACTAAAATAAAGTAAACAGACAACGCTGTTTTAGAATTTTTGTCCCTCATCAGTGCAGAGCAGAGCGATACTGGCTGGCTGTGTGGGAGGCATTGAGTGGCTCAGAAAGGGGAAGATCTCTCCTTGAGCAGAGCACCGAACGAACGGCTTGTAGAGTTTTTGTTTTGCCTTTTCGCCATCTACTAAGCATCTGCATATCACAAGGCATTATGGGAAAGGGGCGGAGAAGCCCAAAGCGCCCTCTGTTGGATGTAACAAATCCTCAATTTGCTCTTGACCCACCGGGACTTGAGAAAGCAAAAAGGATTTTAAAATAAATTAAGTTTAGTTAATTTAGTAACAAATCAGGTGCGCTTGGAGCAGCCGTATATCTGCACCAGGGTTTGCACTTTTTAAAGGGGTTGTCTCACTACAAGGATTGCTTTTTATGTTGAAGATCTTGCAAATACAAGTCACTCTGTAATATGTGTCCATTAATAGTATCCTACCTATTCCTAGATATCCCCTCCTGTATGTGCTGCATCAGCTCCTCAGGTCCCTATAGCTACAGACCTGTTCAGTCTCTCCTTATAGGCTGCCAGCACTGGTTGTTATAGCTACAGACCTGGCTTCTACTACAGCCTAGTGGAAGCCAGTAAACATGCCCCTGAATTCAAAATGAAACCAAGAAAACAGGACTGAGGCAAGATGAATCAATATAGCGAGACAACCCCTTTAAGCCTAATCTTTGATAAAGAAGTATATTGATACCTATACCAAGTTCATTGTTTGTGCACCAAATTTGGCACAAGTATACAATGTATTACTTTTTGCCATTTACAACAAAATCGGAAACTGAATAAGAAATATGAGCCACTAAATGAGAAATTGCTTTTATAAATCTGATTTCAATGATCAAATTATTACTAGACTGTAACAGCTCAACAATATGTCATGAGGCACCTGGTCATGTATCAATAAGTTCCTGGAAAGTATGAGACTAAAATACAATTATTCCTGTCAATATGATTACAGACTTTGTCATTGATGAGCCAAGGCAGGAAGAACATTGTCCTTCCCATCTGTGAACAGAAATTCCGTGCACGTAAATGCTAAATTCCAGGAAAATCTCAACCTTATCAAATAGGGAACAAAAATATATCTTACATTTTGGATAAGGGTCTCTCCAATGAGCATGGAAAAAACATCAGTGAAAGTAACAGGCTGTCCGGAGCTCTTTTTCTTCCATAAAGCTTCTACATAGCGTTTAATTTTCTGGGGTGTAAGTAAAAGAAGGGGGCTGTAGCTGACATTGTACATGACCTCTTGATTGATTTCTTTTGGTCCTTTCTTTGGGAATTCAGGGTGAGAGTAAATTGTAGACATATACCTGCAACAGAGCATGAAGAACAAGGAGTGTATGAATATGTACAAACATTATATGCCACTTAGAGGGCTTGTCCCATCTCTCAGCTTTGGGTCTGAAGCCAGCTTATAACTCCCTGCGAGACGACCTCAGAACGGACCATGTGCTTAGCTGTATTCAGAATTCCCATTGAAACGAATAGGGAGAACTGTGCAAGCGTGACCATTTCCTCACTGAACTTCTGATGTGAGTTTGCTTCACTGAAAGGGGCCGAATAATTTTGCACGCCCCACTTTTCAGTTTTTTACTTTTTACAAAAGTTTAAAATTTCCAATAATTTTCGTTCCACTTCACAATTGTGTCCCACTTGTTGTTGATTCTTCACAAAAAAATTAAAATTTTATATCTTTATGTTTGAAGCCTGAAATGTGGCAAAAGGTTAAAAAAGGGGGCCGAATACTCTCGCAAGGCACTGTAATTGTTCCGATCTATATAGATATATGAGGGTTTGTTTTTTTTTGCAGGACAAAATGTACTTTGCACTGGTTCCATTGACCATATAGTGTACTGGGAAACCAAAAAAATTCTAAGTGGAGTGGAATATGAAAAGAATTTAATTGCACCATATTAACAGGGTTTTGTTTTTATGGAGTTCACTCTTTGGTATAGTGGTGTTATCTGTTGTCTGCAGGTTGATATGATTCCAGTGATAACAAATGTGTAGAGTTTCTGTTATGTTTTAGCACTGCAGGGCCATATTCTGCAACCAATAACGATTTTGTATTTCCACCTATGGACCTGAGTGAGGGTGCATTTTTTGTGGGTTGTATAATTTTTATTGGTACCATTTTGAGAAAATGTCGACTTCTTGATCACTTTTAATTCCATTTTTTTAGGGATACAAAATGACCCCAAAAAATGCAATTTAGACGTTGGGATTTTTTTTCTTGTATGGTACGAGAAATTTTATTTAATAATAATCGGACTTTTATGGATGCGGTGAAACCAATTATGTGTAATTTTTTTTTTTTTTTTCACTTGTAAAATGACAAAAGGGTATTTTGTGAACTTTTAATTTTTTTTTATATATTTTTAAAACTTACTCTTTATCTACTTAAACATTTTGGGCGGCATGTATGAATGGGGCTGCGCTGAAGTCTGGCGTCTTTTCAGACCCGATATCAGGTGCAGCCCCGTTCACAACAGTTTTAAACCTGCCGCAGGCCAATATCAGGTGCATTACAGAGCGCTCGCGGCACTTTGTAATGCACCCGAGATCCGGGGGCGTGCTGGAGGGGGTTGCACTACAACCGTACGAAGCTACACATTTACAGCTCCAAAACAGCAAATCCAGGCACATTACTGCTGGAACAGGTAGAGCACTTTAAAAGTGGTTTACCTGAGCCAGAGTGTAGCTTCTGTGCTAAAATGTGCCTTATTTCTGACCCGCAGTAGACCGGATTCATAAATCAGGCGTATTCTACACTATTATAATGCGCACAAAAATTGGCGTCCAAATGCCAAAAATCATACATGTCGCCCTTTGTCCTTCTAGGGTATTTGATCACTAGGGGGCATGATTGCTTGTACACTGTTCTGCATTATGTATATATTGCAGAAGGGTGTACAAAGATGGTGATCCCATGACTTCCTGTCTATATCAAGAAGTTATAGGAGCAGTAAGATGGCACTCATGAAAGCCTTCATTAGGCTTCTGGCTGCTACAACAACCACTCAGCATCCTGCGATCATTCAACAGAGATCGAAGCCGGGTCTGATCTTTGCTGTTGCCTGCGGGCGTCAGCTGTATCAAACAGCCAGCACCCACCACATATGGAGTGGGCTCAGCGAGAGAGCCTGCTCCATGCTTCCTTAGTGTTGCCATGACGTACCGGTACATCATAGTCCACTTAGGGGGTAAGGACTCCCATGATATTAAACAGTGTCTTTGGATATCATCTGTAAGCATGTACTGATAGGTGTTGCTCCACTGATTCATCTTTTGTTTCTTCTAGCCACCCACCATTTTTTGATTTATTATGAATATAAGTGAATCCTATGAGCATTTTGAGCTTTCTTATAAATGCCTTGAAACGAATGGCATTACAGGTTTTTGGTGATGGACACCACTGTTAGCCATCCATTGAACAGAGATGTCACCCATAGGCAACAATGACATCACTAGGCATGTAATAAAAAAAAAAAAAATTATAAAAATTTTTCAAATTAGTCAAATGCAGTTACGCTCACTCTGTCTGCTCAGGCTGCGGGTGGTTCTGTAGCAGAGATTAATAGATCTAGCATTTCTGTAAGTAGCTGAGCCCTCACACTGACAAGTGCAGGAGATGTTTTCTCTCCATTAAACACAAGGTACCTTATTTCTGAATTTTTTGACATTATTTACTTTGTTTTGATATATCTACTTTGATACCGCTTTTGCGCTTTTTGGAGATCATGTGACTATTATTTATTCTAATGTATTACTACTGATGACTCCTGAGTGATTGCTTATACCTCTTCTCTATTTTGTGCCATATGACTTTTTATCATCTTTTTAAAGCTGGTTATGAATTTTGTCAAAATAAAATTTGAATTTTTTAAAATATTTTTCTTGCTGTGATCTTGGTTGAAATATTGATAAATATGGTTGGTCCACCCCAAGTTTGCTCTTTTGTGTGAAGGTACATTTGCTATCTGGACTGAAAACAATGGCTTATCTGTAATCTTGTTAGAGATCATTAGTTTGCTCTGTCCCTTCATGTTGAAAGCTAAATCTTTGAAGTGAGAAAACCCCTTTAAAAATATAAAATACCAGAATATATATACTGTATCTCCAATAGTAAGCTACGTTAAATAGGATAAGACTGTCCATTTGGCTTTGTAGCAGTATTGCATACAAAAGTCCTGGACAGTCAAGTCATGGGCCCCATACATGCTTGAATCTGTGGAGCATATTACGCTACCCATAAACTCCCCTTTCTAGAAGGAGAATGTTATTCCCTTTAATGATATACACCTCAAATGAAGGAGAAGCAGATTATACATGCTAAATTTTAACAAAACACAAGGGCTGAACAAGGTCTTCGACAGCAGTTGCCCGAAGATTTTAAACCTAATTTTACTTCTAATTACCATGTAGATCCAGATAAACCAGCAAGATATGTGACACAGTCCAAAACTCCCGATTCAAACAAAGCCTTCATCACCCCAGAAAAGCCAATCATGGCACGGAAACCGCCTCCAGAGCCAAGAACTGCAATGACTGGTACCTAGAAAATATAAAGCCATTTCCTAGTAAGTAAACATAGAAAACTGCAGAATGATTCAATTGAACAGTAAAATGCAGCAAATGCCCAAAGGAATGGTTATTTTCTTATCTGTATAGGAGCGCCTGTTCACCAAGATCTGTCAGCGGTCCTATGCAGCCATTGCTGAGAAATGTGAAAAGATTGAGGCACCTTTAAGAAGGCAATTGCACCAGAATTGTAGCACAATTTCCACCGAAAACACTGTCTTACTTGTTTTACACCTTGTCTAATAAGTATTTTTGGACAGTTTCTAGACCCTGCGCCTCATCTGAAAAAGGGGTGTGACCTTCTAGGGGGATGTGCCTTCATGACAAAGAGGTGTAGCTTAGCGTGTGATGCCATAAGCGCAAAAAAAATTACACCAAAATGTTGGTGCAATTATCAACATAAAGCAAGCCAACTAATAGAACTGTCTAGTCTAGCTTTTCACCCTCTAACCCAGGGGTGTCAAACTCTTTCATGGGGGGGGGGCCACATCAGCCTCACAGTGTACTTTAAAGGGCCGACATAATTTTAAAACTGTGTAATTGGAACTTCTCTTTAACTGTTACATTTGTACAGTATTGCTATTATAATTAGCCCTTTGAGGGCCACCAAGAAGAATATATTGCCCCCCATAGGTAGATAGGTACATATGGTAGATAAGTGGGTATAAAGCCCCCTGTAGATGACAGTTATACCTGCCCATGTAGGTAGATCGGTATTTTTGCCCCCTGTAGCCAGGTAGTAATATGCCTCCTGCAGGCAGGTACTTGCCCCATGTAGCCAGGTAATATGCCCCATATAGCCAGGGAAATGTCCCACATAGCCCCCTGTAGCCAGGAAGACGCCCCACATAGCCCCTATGTAGCCAGGGAGATGCCCCACATAGCCACCTGCATCCAGGGAGATGCCCCCCATAGCCAGGGAGATGCCCCCCATAGTCCCCCGTAGCCAGGGAGATGCCCCCCATAGTCCCCCTGTAGCCAGGGAGATGCCCCACATAGTCACCTGAGCCCAGAGAGATGCCCCACAGAGTCCCCCTGTAGCCAGGGAGATGCCCCACATAGTCCCCCTGTAGCCAGGGAGATGCCCCACATAGTCCCCCTGTAGCCAGGGAGATGCCCCACATAGTCCCCCTGTAGCCAGGTACATGCTCCATATAGTCCTCTATAGCCTGGTAGATGCCCCATATAGTCCCCCTGTAGCCAGGGAAGATGCCCATATAGTCCCTATAGCCTGGTAGATGCCCCAATAGTCCCCTGTAGCCAGGGAGATGCCCCACATAAGCCCCCTGTAGCCTGGTATATGTCCCATATAGCCCACCCAGTGCAGGTAGAGCCTCTGTAGTAGAATATAAATGAAAAAAAAATAAAAAAAAGCGTACTCACCTCATCAGTCCGTGCTAGCGGGCAGGTCGAGAGTGGGTATAAGTAAGTGGTGGCGTCATCACGCTGCTTACCGTCCGCGTTCCTAGGGTCTAGGATCTTCTGGGCTGGATCCCCCCTTTTTTCCCCCTGTACCAGGGAGATCCCCCCACATACCCCCTGTACCCAGGGAGATGCCCCCAAGTCCCCCGTAGCCAGGGAGATGCCCCACTAGCCCCCCCTGTGCAGGGAGATGCCCCACATAGTCCCTTGTACCCAGGAGATCCCCCAATAGTCCCCTGTAGCGGGGAGATCCCCCAAAATAGCCCCCCTGTAGCAGGGAATGCCCCACATAGTCCCCCGTACCCGGGAGATCCCCCAATAGTCCCCCTGTAGCCGGGGAGAGCCCCATAGTCCCCTGTCCAGGGAGATCCCCAATAGTCCCCTGTAGCCGGGGGAGATGCCCCCATAGTCCCCCTGTAGCCGGGGAGATGCCCCATATATCCCCTGACCCATTTACATGCTCCATTAGTCCTCTTTTGCCGGGTAGATCCCCCAAAACCCCCCAGTACCGGGGAGATCCCCAAAATTGCCCCCCCCCCCATAGCCAGGTAGATCCCCCTGTAGCTAATGAAATAAAAAAAAAAATAAAAAAAAAAGGGTACTCCCCTCCTCGGGGCCCGTGCAGCCGGCAGGTCCGAGAGCTGGTGTACAATGTAAGCGGTGTGATGTCATCACGCTGCTTACGCCGTCACGCAGTTCCTAGGGTCCTAGGGATCTTCTGGGCTGGCAGACTGCGGACCAAGGATACCCAGCGTCGCAGGGGGGTGTGAGGAAAGTGGTGCGTCACCCCCCTCTGCGACGCCGTATGTATGTACAGCGCTCACCAGCTTTGTACATACACAAGGAGAAGGTAGGAGGGAAATGATCCCTCCTGCCTTCTCCCTGTACCACCGAGTGTGCAGCTACTGAACGACTCTGCGCGGCTGTGGTAAAACGGCCGTGAGGAGTCAGAGAGATCGCGGGGCGGCCGTGGGCCGGGAAACACAAGGCCTTGTGTTTGACACCCGTGCTCTAACCTGTGCCAGATTTATCAACACCACGATACATGTGGAGCATTATAAGACTGTATAGACTAACTTAACACTCTCTAAGTATTGGATAGTAGAGAAATTTGCCCCATTATCTTTTTGTAGCCAGTTCCTATAATAATAGTCCCAGTACTTAGGCTATGCTCTCATTATACACATAGCTTCTGTTGAATGTATGTCCCAGGAAAAGCTCATGATATACATGTTCAACAGAAGCTGTGATGAAAGCCATGCAGCGACATCCATCACACATAGGCTTTCATAAAAGGCTAGTCTGTGTACGCACTTGTTGGTTCTGTTGGCTTACGTCACGCTTTTTGCAATACTTTTTCTGGAAAAAATAATCTTCAACAAAGGCAATGAATGGAACCTCAAATGAAATATCAACTGCTTACATTTTTTCATAGTCCACGATGCTATTAATTTTTTTTTTTTTGCAGTATACTAATGTACACAGACTAGACATATGCAAGTGAACGCCTATACAGTTGTATATACCTGCCATTAACGGCCATTGTAAAAACACATCCAATCAGTATACATACAATCCTAACTGGTTCTGGAATGGCCTGTTTGATGAACTCCATGGAAAACTGCTGATTGGTTCCAAAGGCCCCAAAATGGCAATAACAAAATGCAAAATGGAGATTGGAAAATGTGGCTCCTTACTTCGTGCCCAAAGGAGAAGCTCATTCTGGCAAATGAAAAGAGCAGAAGAGGACATGTAGTACCACACTGCACTGTAGAGAGGTGATACTAGATCGCCAATCACAGCATGCACCTCACTAACACATGTAAGAGCAGTACAGGACATATAGTACCGCTCTATACTGTAGAGAGGCGATACTAGACCGGCAATCACTGCATGCACCTCACTAACACATGTAAGAGCAGTACAGGACATGTAGTACCGCTCTATACTGTAGAGAGGCGATACTAGACCGGCAATCACTGCATGCACCTAATTAATACATGTAAGAGCAGTGCAGGACATGTGGTACCAAACTGTACTGTAGAGAGGCGCTACTAGACTGCCAATCACTGCATGCACCTCACTAATACATGTAAGAGCAGTACAGGCACACAACGTAGAGAGCAGGCAAGCCCACAAATCCTGCACAAATTGCAATGCACGGATGCACAGTCTCAAGCAACGGATTCACAGTTTGTTTAGAAGTATCCAACACGCAAAGGTTGTAGCATATAAAAATGCAAAAATTATTGTATCTTATTTAAAATCTTCTGAAAAAAGCACTCACCAGTTTATACAGCATATAGTGGACAGTCACAGAGGCATACAGGGAGTGTGTACTGCTAACGCATTTCGGGCTCCAAACAATGCACGCCCTTACTCAGAACATGAAGAGCAGCACAGGACATATAGTACCGCACTGTAATGTAGAGAGGCGCTACTAGACCGCCAGTCACTGGATGCACCTCACTAATACATGTAAGAGCAGTACAGGACATGCAGTACCGCTACTAGATCGCTGCATGCATTTCACTAATACAGAGGTGTTACAAGTAAAATATTCATGATAATTAGGCTGATCATTGTATGTTGAAACCCTACTCAACATACAATGTCCCAGGAAAAACCATTGTATGCTAGAAATATTGTATCCCGAGGTGTTTTTATGCAGTCATTTTGTACTAAAAAGTGAACTCATCTATGCTTTCAATGCAGTTACATAAAAAGTACATTGACATATAGCAGTCAACTGAGAGCCAAGAATAATATTTTGGAACGTTTGGATAATGAAACTCAGTGGACGCAGGGGTATAAGCAACCCCTTCTGACGTAATGGCTGAAAGCACATTATAGACCTATGAACCGAGCTGGAAATTGTATAATGAGAGAGAGATAATTACTAAAAAATATAAAGAATGTGCATGGTCATCCAAGTATATTGTTTTGAGATTTTTTATCAACCCAAAGTGTAAATGTTCTGCAGGTCTAATAAGCGGAAATTGAATGACTCTTTATGATAATTTTTTGATTTCGATTTTTTTTGGGGCTCTTAGGCGATGTCTACACAGCAAATGTTAAAATGCTGTCCAAAATCCGACAGTATCTTAACATCGCAGTACTGTAGTTTTGCGCAAAAAATGCATTCAATTTTCTGATTTCCTGCTGGCCCAATGCAAGGACTACGGAATCCGACGGGAATCCGCTGGAACATAAAACATGTTCTATCTTCTGGCGGAGGGTCAACTGTTTAAAAATCCCACAGTAGAAAATCCGTGCTATGTAGACTACAGTGCGGATTTTCTGTTGAGATCTATGGGCACTGGGCTAGGAAAAGAAAAAAAAGGAAATCATTTTTTAAACAGCGAAAACCTAACATTGAATTTTAAATGTCAAGGATATGATAAGCTGAGATTTAAAAAAAAAAAATGCAGCAGCCTTAAATAAAATGCTAAAAAAAAGTGCGAGTTTCCATTAATACACAGGTCAAAATACAAAACAGCCCCTGCCCACACTGTCTACTAACTGTAGCAGGTGTAATCTAGCAAGTATAAGAAGTGTATTATAGCAGCTGTACTATAGC
The DNA here is from genome assembly GCA_025379985.1 of Phyllomedusa bahiana. Taxonomy (NCBI): domain Eukaryota; kingdom Metazoa; phylum Chordata; class Amphibia; order Anura; family Hylidae; genus Phyllomedusa; species Phyllomedusa bahiana. The sequence continues at coordinate 65,975 of JAODAL010000539.1, read as the reverse complement.
AGGTGTATCATAGCAGCTATACTGTAGTAAGAGTACTGTAGCAGGTGTACTATAGAAGGTGTACTGTATTAAGTGTACTGTAGCAGGCCTACTATAGAAGGTGTACTGTAGTAGTACTGTAGTACTGTAGAGGTACTGTGCAGGTGTACTGTATAAGAGTCGTAGAGGTATACTGTAGTAAAGTATGTAGCGGTGTGCTTAGTAGAGTACTGTAGCATGTTTAGCAGGTATATGAGTAGTGTACTGTAGCAGGTGTACTGTAGTAAGAGTACTGTACAGTGTACTATGAAGGTACTGTAGTTAAGTGTCTGTAGCCCTATATAAAGTGTACTTAGTAAGAGTATTAGCAGGTATAGTAGTAAATATGTAGCAGTACTGTAGTATGTACTGTCAGGTATTAGCTGATATACGTAGTAGTGTACTAAGCAGGTTAGCAGTATACGTAGTAAGTACTTAGATGTATATAGCTGTTACTGCTAAGATTATGTAGCAGATAGCGTATACTGTAGTAAGAGTACTATAGCAGGTGTACTGTAGCAGGTATTCTGTAGTAAGAGTAGTGTAGCAGGTGTGCTAAAGCAGTTGTACTATAGCAGTATATGTATAGACTAGGGGTACTAGAGTATACTGCATAAGAGTAGAGCAGTGTAGTAGTAAATACTTAAGTACGTAGCAGTATTCTGTAGTAGAATACTTAGTAGTATTATAGCAGCTTACTTAGTAAGATACTATTCGTGTAAATTGGTACTGTGAATGACAACCTACATCTCTTGAAGTGGAATACAAATCTTTGCTCTGTTCAGGTCCCAATAGTTTCTTTATTCCATCGATGACTATGGGTTTCCGTTTCTGACGGTAAACTTTTTCCTGATCACACCGGGCCATGCTGAACCTCAGATCAGAGGATGAGCTGCATCCAAAGAAAAACAGATTTATTTTAGAACAGGTTTCTTTTATTAAACATTTCTGAATCAAACATTGGATGCACATCCATTCACATCCATCCTTTGTGTTACCCAAGTTGGCCAGTTGCTCAAAATTTAGCCTATGAATTACCAGACATATTCCTGAAGAATGTTACAGCTGATATTTTTTTTATCCTGATATCAGTTCTTATTCCTTGTTCTAGTGGCAATAAAGGGAATAGATGGAACGGGTAATATGTTTTCATGCAGAAAGTTTGACTATTAACAATAATGTGAATTAGTTTCCCCACATAAAGTGTCATAGCTTTGTAAATCCACACAATTCGTATAAACCCACTCTTCTGTAGATTATATAGATGGAGAGGGGGTAAGACACACAATAGCACACAAGTCTTTGGTCCTGGCTCTGGGAAGACATTGGCAATGTGTAGATTTGAAACTACAGTGCTCAGCTAGAGGCTGTTGCCGGGGTCGGCAACCTCAAATCTTTTTTACCAGACAACTTATCCAAAAATTACAGAAGGTCAACTTTTTTTTTTTTTTTTTTTATGGACCAACCACATTTTTAGATTCCAACAAGTTATAGTGACTAGATTTGTAGAAAGGGTCTCTGATCCTGGGATTTATTACCATTACTGGATTGGAGTCAGGAAGGAATTTTTCCCCTTAAATGAGGACAATTTGCTTCTACCTCATGGGGGTTTTTGCCTTCCTCTGGATCAACACTAGAGCAGAATAGGCTGAACTGGATGGGGATTTGTCTTTTTTCAGCCTTACAAACTTTTCACTAAAAGTCCATAAGGAATGATAAACCTTGAGTAATGCCTGTTGCCCACTATATGGATATGACCCCATTACTAACATTTACTGTGAACTGTAAATATACAAAAATTGCAACAATAACACCTACTTCTCCAAAAAAATGAAAAAAGAAGAAAAAAAAATCACAGATGCATCCATTTTTTTCCACGTAGTCTGGAAAAAAAAGTGTTCTTTGTTTTGGGGAGATTTCCAGGAATTTATGGGCCGTTGGCAATACTTTGACACATCTGCAGGCTCAATGGTAAAAAAATGGAGGCTTCAACAAAACAATACACCAAACTACTTGAAGAACGATATTTGTAAGAAACACAAAGAACCTGAGAAAGGTTCATTTAAAGGGTTCCCACGGAAATGATTAAAAAAAAAAAAAAAAACATATCTGATTTCTCTCAGAAAGCCTGTACACATTCTGTTTTATTCAGACATATTCTTGGTTGAGAAACAGTCTCCAGGTATTAGTAAAGCATAATATGGGCGGATTGCAAGAATAATTATCCTGGTTTGAACAAGAACAAAGTTATGGTACATTTGATCTAAAAAATTAATAATTAACATCTGATGTAAAACCAAAACAAACAAAAGTGTGGACTGATTCCTTAAATATATTTTAGCCTATGGATTAACACCCATTGATGCACCACATCCTGCATAATGTTAGAACTGATATTTTTTATGTTGATATTAGTTCTTATTCCCTGTTCTAGTGGCAATAAAGGGAATAGAGGGAATAGGTAATCTGTTTTAATGCGGAAAGCTTTTTGGTAAAAATAAAAAATACTTAAACTTTTGTTAATGGCGGAATTTACCAAATTTAAAAGGGCAGTTTCCCACAAAGTGTCATAGCTTTGTAAATCCACACAATTCGTATAAACCCACTCTTCTGTAGATTATATAGATGGATAGGGGGTAAGACACACAATCACACACAAGTCTGTGGTCCTGGCTCTGGGACCACATTGGCAATGTGTAGATTTGAAACTACAGCACGCAGCGCCGGGGTCGGCAACCTGAAATTTTCTTTTTTGCCAGAACACAGATCCAAAAATTACAGATGGCCAACAATTTTTATAATGGATCAACTGCATATTTAGAGTCCAACAAGTTATAGTGACTAGATTTGTAGAAAGGGTCGTTGATCCAGGGATTTTTTCTGATTACCAGATTGGAGTCGGGAAGGAATTTTTTTCCCCTAAAATGAGGACAATTAGCTTCTACCTCATGAGGGTTTTTGCCTTCCTCTGGACCAACACTAGAGCAGGGGTCTCCAACTCCAGTCCTCAGGGCCCACCAACAGGTCATGTTTTCTGGCTTTCCTTAACATTGCAGTTGATATAATTATTGTCAGTGCATTCTGTGGGAGATCCTGAAAACATGACCTGTTGCTGGGCCTTGAGAACTGGAGTTGGGTAATGCTGCACTAGAGCACAATAGGCTGAACTGGATGGGGATCTGTCTTTTTTCAGCCTTACAAACTTTTCACTAAAAGTCCATAAGGAATGATAAACCTTGAGTAATGTCTGTTGCCCACTATATGGATATGACCCCATTGCTAACATTTACTGTGAGTTGTTAAAATACAAAAATTGCAACAATAACACGTATGCATCTATTTTTTTCCATGTACTATGGAAAAAGGTGTTCTATTTTTTTTTTGGAGGGTGGGAGGGATTTCCAGGAATTTACGGACCGTTGGCAATCCTTAGACACATGGCTGCAAGTAGTGGAGCTCAACAAAACAATACAAACTACTGAGAACATATTGTAAAAACAAAAGACCTGAAAGGTTAAAAGGGTTGCAAGGGATAAAAAAAAACAAAAACAAAAAAAACATGGCTGCTTTCTCTCAGAAACACTGTCTCATCTGTTTATTTCTTAGTAAAACAGCTCAGCTTTGGTGAAGCAAACATGGCTGAGCCGAAATACTCTATGGAATAGACCACAACAGGAACAGTTGAGGACTTTATCTAAAACTTTTTTATTTTAAGTCACATTAAGATCTATGTAGACACAGAAACAAAATTTAAAAATTAACCATATCCCTTCCTTTCATCCACATATTGTCCTCGCCTTTGTTTAAACTTGATGGATATATGTTTTTTAAAATTGTACTAACTATATAAACCCAAACAACTTTTAGCCACGTTTTTGAAAAAAGCAGCCATACTTTCCTACTTCTATACAACTCATTTAAAGACCAGGTAAAAAAAATAAAAAAGTAAACTGTTAAAAAGAAACAACTGAATAATGTGTAGTACAGTATTTCTATACAATAAAAACATCAAATTAATATTATAACATTACTTAAGCATAAAATTGTAATAAAGTTTTAAAATATTATGAAACATACCATTCTTCAAGTGAAAATCCTAGGAAAACCTCTGTAACCTAGCAGGGGATAAAATAATTTCAGCTATATAAAAATGATCATAAATGTGAACATACCAAAACAGGAAGACCATGATAGCTATCCCAAGGCAGATACAAAGCACAAAATACATCAAGAAAAATAGAACCACTTTCACTGGACAAGACTTAAAACGTAATTGTTAATGTTCCAAATAGTTAAAAGAACATTGCAATCCTAACATAGGTATCAAAATCATCAAATAGTAATCAAAAATATAGGACAGAGAAGTGGCTATACAGAGTAAGGCAATAAGTGACTCCCTGATACGCCCTATCCTATGTACTGCCTAACAAAAAATGGAGACATCATCCTGACCAGGACGGCTCCAACTAGAACTCAAGGCTGGTGTGCCCTGTTGTACCCACAATAGAAAAATCTGAATATAGAACAGAAATATAAATATAAAAAAATACAGGGTAAGGCAATAAGTGACAATATATTATACTTCCTAACAAAAATGTTAACACGTTTCCTTCCCAAATTGATATATATTGTAAGTCTGTGTTGTCTCCACACAACAATCTGCACATCCACTGCTATCTATGATATCTTGTATGGTTATTTTTCAATATAGGGGGCATTCATATTTGTTATATACCTTAGACCTCATGTGTCCAAACTATATGGCTGATGCTTGTATGGTATTTATTCAGCAACTGGTACCTTTTTTTTTCCCTCCTGACGAATTTCCATAACAATTCCAGAAGGAAATGCATCAGGATTTTTTTATTGAGGGCACATTAGGTTCCTTATCAGGACAATGTCCCCATTTTTGTTAGGCAGTAAATAGGATAAGGCAGATCAGGGAGAGCATATTGTCACTTGTTGACTTACCCTATATAGCTAATTCTCTATCCTAAGTTGGGATTTTCTATTGAGGCTATAATGGGGCACACTAGCATAGGTTCCAGTTGAGGCCGTCCTTATCAGGACGCTATCCCCATTTTTGTTGGGCAATATATAGGACAGGGTGTATCAGAGAGAGCATATGGTCACTTATTGCCTTACCCTGTATAGCCCCTCCTCTGTCCTATATTTTTGTTACTTATATTCAAATTGAACTATTTGGAACATAAATGTGAATTGTAACATTGTAATATATGATCATGCACAAGCAAAATATACCCTGTAAACTCAGAAATGCATCATGATGAGGATATACATGTACTTCAATACTGTAGGATCCCAGCCTTGGAACAAAGAAATATATACCATATATAAGATCAGGGACATCATATTATTTAAAGGGGTTGTCCAGCAGGAAAAAAAAAAAAAGAGAAATTTCTGAGACGGTTTACCCAAGTTTTCACTCATCCCTCTGTTTATTTCGTTTTTTTTTTTCCTGTGCAATATGTAGCCTCTCTTCTCTGCAGCAGTGCAGCTGTATTTTTCAATTGAAAGTAGTTTCCCTTTGTCCTATAAAACTATAAGGCCCAGGATTCTTGTTGTGCTTTGTCTTTCTTTCTCTCCCCTCATCTCAGTCTCAGTACATACTCCCGTGTCTACCATCTCCTATTGAAAGCCTTGGGAGGAAGGAATAAAGGAGTTGCCCTGAAAAAAGCAAAACCCCTTTGGTCACCTGATCTCCTGGGCTCCACACACAGCCATTTCCTAGGTGTCCAGACACAATGGACTACTAAGCTTCCTGTAATCAAACAGCTAATGTGGAACTGCAGGAAGCACACTAACAATTAATTTAATTAAAGTATACTACAAAAGTGCCTTACTTTGGGAGAGATAATATTTAGACAATAATAATTGTAACAGTGTTACAATCAGCTTTTAAAAGAGTGAACAAGATAGGAATTAACTCATTAAATGTAAATCATTGAGGGCAAAAAAGAAGAAAATGGAGAGATGTATCTTTGCATTCCAGTATTGTCCCCTGGCAGACCAAATTAAGCGAACTATACATCGCTATTGGTACTTGCTAAGTAGCGATCTGGTATTGCAGGAAAAGACACAACATCCACCTTTGATCTCGTTTCGTCGTACTACTAATCTGAAAGAGGAGTTGGTGAAAGGTAGACTAACTAATGTGACTTCTAAGTGGTTGGAGAAGGGTGTACGGAAAGGTAATTATAAATGTAGGAATTGTTCACAATGTAAATATCTTGATGAAAGTAAACATCTGAAATTAGGCAATTTTGAACATACAACACAACAATTTATTACCTGTAGGTGAGATTTTGTAGTCTACGTGTTATGGTGTCCCTGCGGTTTATTTTATATTGGTAAGACAATTAGACTGCTGTATAAAAGGATTAGGGAACATCTATATTCTCTTAAAAAGGAGCCCCTAGATGGATAGCACATATGAGAGATGCCCATGGGAATTATTTAACAGGGGTTAAATTTGCAGGCTTGCAATGGATACTTATGCCTCTAAATGGGATGGATAAACATACTAAGCTATTACAATGTGAAGCACAATGGATCTTGCGCACAGAAGATCTTAATGATCGTAATGATCTTTCATCGTTTTTATAAATGTATATGTTATGGTTATTTTGTGGGTGTTTTAATGATTATTGACAGATAAAGGTGGATATAAAAACGTGATGACATAATTCCACCGTAGGCTTAGAGGAAGCGTGGTTGCACGCGAAACGGCTGTTGCCTTTCTGTCGTTCTGATTCCCGTATGCCCTAATTGTTAACAAGAAGCCGGATAAAGTGTATTTTATCAGAAGATTGGTGAGTGCCGTGAAAGTTACTTCTTTTTCTTGTCTTATGAGTATTATGGGGATTGTTTACCGTCTTTTCAGATGGTTTCAAAACTCGACAACCGACTGAAAACCCGACAATAAAACCATGCCGTTCACAGGGGACATTAGGGTATATTTACACGATGTATTGCGACGCATACAGTACACACCACAATACATTGTGTGTTTCGAGAGCTCGCGCTAATAAGCGCGTACTCCTGCGGTGGTGGCGGGAGGATGGCAGCCCACCGGCCCCATAGACATGCAATACTCGTGCCGTGTATTCTCCGCAAATACTTGACATCATACTTATCTCCCTGAGCGCACATAGTATTGTATGCGTGAGGGGGCGAGGCATAATCCATAGTTCTATATGATAGCTGTGGATTACCGTAATTATGGGGCACATTTCCCCGCGTATTAAGTGCAGTACGCCGCGAAATACGCTCCAAAATAAGCCATGTGAACATACCCTTAGGGTAAATTCACACGCAGCAAATTTGTCTCACAACTTAAAATAGTCACATAAATGGGGTTAAACTTGGATTTTTTCAAGGAATGGGGACAGATGAAGAAATTTCTGCAACACATCTACCACTTGACAGCTAACAAATATAATATTGTCCTGTCTGTTACCTTGTTAAAGGTAAAAGGGACTTCTCTTTTCTCGCCCGGCTTCAATGATGTGATCTTAAATGTTGCTGTTCCCAAGGTTTCATCCATCACATAATTAGCATCCATTAAGGTCACCTAGTAAAAGTAAAATGGTCATCATTATCAACACTGGTTCAGAATGTTTTGCTGTGACTACATGTGATTAAAAAAATTAGAATTATTATTATTATGATTATTTTATAGCACCATTGATTCCAGGGGGCTGTACATTCAGGGGGCTACATACATAACATAAGTCAAACAATTACAATAGTGACAATCTATGACTAACAACAGGTACAATAAATAAAGGCAGAATAAAAAAAAGCCACAGAGTAAAAGGAGAGATAAGCAAGTACAAAGGAGAAAAAAGGAGAAAACTAAACAGCCAAATTGCCTTAAAGGGGTTATTCTTGTCATAGGAAAAAATAATAAATATGGCAGTATAGACCAATAGAACAACAGAAGCCTATACTCACCTTCCTCTCCTCCCTCATTTTAGCACCCCGTCTCTCCTGTCTTCTGTTTACTTTCTTTCTTTGCTGAACAAGACCCTGCAGTTGCGGATTGGCTGCAGTGGTCACATGCCCTTGCTTACATCACCATTTAGAGTTGTTAACTTCCAAATGGTGATGTGACGGAGTGGCATGTGACCACTGCAGCCCATCGGTGGCAACGTCCTGGAAGAGAATGAAGGTAACCAGAAAAGCAGAAGAGTCAGCACTAGAGAGAAGGATTGGAAGCACAGTTTTTTGTACCTTTTTTGGCCTGCACTAGCAATTTATATAGCTTTCTGACGACCTGGACAACCCTTTCGCCTATGTTCACACATTGAGTTTTAGTTGCATTTTTTAGCTGCATCAAAAACGCATGCATTTTTTAAAGTTTACTCCCATTTCACCTGAGCTCCAAATTAAAAGTTAATAGCGAAACAACCGGCATTCAAAAAAACATATGCAGGAAAGGCGTGGGAAATCAGCCTTTAAGGGATCGTCCAGTGAAAAAATATACATATTCCAAAAAAAAAAAAAAAAAACAACTAGTAAGAGCAGGTTTGCTCAAATGCGTCTGCTGTTTTTTGGAATAAACTTGTCATGGAAACGATTTTAATATTTTTGAATGAAATAAATATTAGGATTTTAATTGTCTTTGGTGCTGGATCACTACTTTCTAAACAACATTTACAACCCCTTACAGGTCCTGCAGCTTTCCGTACACTGAAATTCTACTATAGGATTTAGTCATAGATTCAGGTGAGTGGTCCACTTGTTTATATTTCTTTAAAAAAACTAATACCTAGCTGTCTCCCACCACGGACACGCCAGAGGGGGTCACAATCCATTGTAAGTGAATGGACCGCGAGCCTCTCCCCTGTGTCGGGACAACAACCCAGAAGTCAAGATGTGCGGATTGCCGTGAGCGACAGTGGCGGAATTTCTTTACTTTTTTAACCACCTTGGCCCTAGTAGAATATAATTTTTTTTTCCACTGGACGACCCCTTTAATATCTCTCCTGATTAAAGGGATTGTCTCATTAAGAGTAGCTGTAACTCCTAACATTCAACTGTTCACACAGCGTAATTGCGACATGTACAGTACGACTGCAATTACGGCGGGTGATTTGGGTGTCGCGCTGATCAGCATGTACTCCCGCGGCGCGGGGGGCCAGGCAGCCCGCCAGCCCCATCGATATGCATTATTCGCGGTGCATATTCGGCGCAAGTAATTCACACGTCACATATCTCCCCGCACGTACTCTATGAGAACTATGGATTACCGTAATTTTGGCACGCATCTCGCCCGTATTAGAGCGCAAATACAATGCGAAATGCGCGCCAAAATGTGCCTGTATGAACATACCCTTATGCTGCGTCCCCACGGCAAGGGACAAATACCGGTCGGTTTATCCGACTGGTATTTGTTCGGTTTGTGTGCAGTGCACTCGGCCACGGAGGGGGGGGGGGGGGAAATCGGCAGCTTTTCTCCCCTCTTCACATTGGCTTGCACAGATTCAGTCTGAAAACCGTACGGAAGATTGAGCAAGCACAATGTTTTTCGGGCGGCCAGCGGTTTGAAAAATCGCCGGGCGGAAAACCCAGGGACTGCTGCACAGGTTTTCCATAGAAGCCGTTGTGCTCATTTTCGGCCGGTTTTTCAGGTGGTCTGGTGGTCTGCAAAACCGCAAACCGCCTGAAAAACCGACCGAAAACCCGTGCCGTGGGGACATGCCCTTAGGGTATGTTCACATGGCGCACTAGTGCGTGCCACAATACGCCTGCTGTTGAAAGTATGCACTGGACAGCACATACTTTCAGCACCGCTACAGCCTAGCCTCATATTACTTTTGTTTACCCTGGTGCATCCTTGCCTGAAAGTAGTGACCCGTCTTTTTTTTTTTTTTTTTTTTACACATGTGCGTACGGTGCACCAGCGAATACATCAGGTTATCATAGCACCCAGTTGATTGCTATGATTTTACCATATTTGCACGGCGTACATCAGGTTCATTGCAGCACAATTACGCGCCAAAGTATGCCCCGCAAATATGCCGTGTTAATAAAGCTTTATTGCTAGAAGTTTCACCTCTTTCATTTCAAGGAAATTTGTATTATATGATGGCTATTCAAATAAATGAATAAGGACTATGAATGATATGAATAAGGACACTGTCCGAAACGCGTCAGCGAGTTTGCTGTTTTCTGTGATGCACATGTTCTACTGAATCATGGATATATTTTTAATACAAAAATGAAAATTATTTCTTTTTGGAAATTACTAAGAGCAACTAGCAGGCGTTTGCTGTGACCATTGCATCCTGTCCAGGTGATGTGATTAAGTACTGATTGTAATTCAAATATAAGGACGATCATGTAATACAAAGAAAACCTCTCTTAGCAGCTGTCTATTCTGGATCATTGACAACACCCCCCTCTGTGATGTTAAGGAACCGTCACAGGTTGTGTGGACAGGGATGGTCTTGATAAAATGACTACTCCAAATTATGTGCGTGAGGTGTATACACAGATTTTCTGCAGCAGATTATCATATAAAAAGTCCATAGGGTAAAGTGGATGCATTTTTTAAGAAATTTTATTCACACTGCACAAAAATAATCATAACTTTTTTTTTCTATTAGTCTACATAGTCGTATGAGGGTTTGCTTTTTGCGGGACAAGATGTACTTTTTAATGGTGCAATGGACTGCACCATATGATGAACTGGGAAACTTCCCAGAAAACTATGTGGGTTGAAACGCGAAAAAAAACATAATTGCACCATTTTTGCTGAGGTTTGTTTTCATGGAGTTCACTGTTCGGCATAAAGGACAGGTTATCTGTATTTTGCAGGTTGGTATAATTCTGGCAATACCAAAAGTATAGAGTTTTCATTATGTTTTAGTACTTCACAAAAATTTAAACATTCTCCACTTCTAAAATTTGTGCTGCAGCAACATTTTCTGTTTTTTCCCATCTATGAACCTGAGTGAGAGCTCATTTTTTGTAGGTTAAAATTTCATTTTTATTGGTGGTACAATTTTAGGATACATGTGACTTTTTGATCACTTTTTATTACAATTTTGGGGGATGGGAAATGACCAAATGACCTGCAATTTTTTTCTTCTGCAATTCAACATGTGTTTTAAACTTTTTTTTTAATTATTATTATTTTTTTTTAATAGGAGTAGTGACATGTCATTGCAGCAGTTTGGCACCCTGTGAGTTTCTCATTGGTGGTTGGGGCGCAACTGGTGGAGAAGAAATGGTTCCTCATTCATTAAAGAGGACCTATCACCTCCAGGGAAACCTCATGAAATAACAGGAGACCAAAATGCAATCACTTCCCTAAATATGCTTCATTAGGGAAATCAAAGCATTTCACCTGCAATTCAGTTTTTAAAAAAGCGTGGCCCTTTAAGACAGCTCTGAAGTCGGGCCAAGTCGGCACCCGACAGCTTGATGGATCACTATGTGAAAACTGTGTTGGTTTCCTGAGCTGGATGAGTCCCATTGTGCAGGGGGGAGCCAGGAAGTCTACATCATCTGCTCACTGATTTTCTCTGGGCTGCTATGTCTGTGCTGGATATAACACTAGCAGCAGTATAATGTAAATGCCTATAAACCCTGTAACACTCTGTCCTCAGTGTGCTTTGCCTGTTGTACTGTATGTAGCAGCTATGTCCTCAGCTCCCCCTCCTCATGTGGTATAGCTCAACAGAGAGAATCCTGCTACATAAAGAGATTTACTAAGAAAGTAAAAACTAAGATTTTTTTTCCCCCCTAATAATGACATGGCCCTCTGCATTGCAAAATGCCCTTTGTTTTGGAAAATAAGTCTTATAATTTAATTCAAATATTATATTTTTTTGTTTTTTGTGTGGGGCCCGATAGGTACTTTTTAAAAGTTCCCACAATAAAAAGGGTTGGGTTTTTTAAACCCCCTTAAAACGCCCTTGGGGGCGTATCCATAGGGTCCAGGTTTTTGGGGGGGGTTTAACGCACCGGGAAAGTATGGATACGTCCTGGGGAAACCCCGCGAACTCAAAAAGCAGATTTCCCGCCGACCCGGGCGAGGTGGCAGGGGTTTTTTAAGCCGACATCCCGCCCATCGGCCCCAAAACCCCCGGATCGCCCCGGGGGGGGGGGGGGGGGGCGGAAAACCCCAAAATTTATCGGGGCCAGGGGGGTGCAATAACTAAGGGGAGACGCGGGAGGAAAATCGCCCCTCCTGCGTTTTTAGTCGGTGGCAGCAGCCCCACGGATCGGGCGATCCTTTGAAGCCCCTGCCCCCTTTTCGGGACCCCAGGGGAAGGCAGAAAATTTCCCTTTTCCGGGTTGTCTGTGACGTCACGATCCCCGGCCTTTGGCCCCTGTGGGCATGCCCCGGCTTTCGGATGACAGTTCCCATGGGAAACCCAGTAAATAGCAACATGCTATGCACGGGTTTTCCTATTAAATTGAGAGATCAAAAAGATCTCTATTCAAATCCCCAAATGGGGAAAAGTAAAAAAAAAATGTGAAAAGTGAAAACAAGTAAAACACAAACACAAAAAATAAAAATAAAAATACTTTTAAAACCCCCCCTTTTCCCCTTTAAAAACCCCAAACCCCCCCCCAAAAAAGGGATCAAAAAAAAAGTACCCATATTTGGTTTTTCGCCCCCGTCCCCGAAACCTGCCCTTTTGCCCTATAAATCTGTCATTTTAAATTTCCCCGTAGGGTGAACCCTTAAAAAAAAAAAAAAAAACAAATCCCAGAATTAAGATTATTGTTCACCCCCGCAGCACATAAAATGGAAAAAAAAGGGGATCAAAAACTCCTAAAAAACCCCAAATTTTTTTTTTTAACCAAATTTAAAAACGTCAGTTCATCCCCCAAAAAAAGCCCCCCCTTTATACGCTCTTTTTTGGGGGAAAAATAAAAAAATTTTTAGTTTCTCAGAAAAATAGCGATGCTTTAAAATATTTTTTTTAAAACACAAAAAAACACTTTTTTTTTTTTAAAAGTTTTCAACATAAAAAAAAACTATTTTAAATAGGGTATCCCCCAAAACTTAGCGACCCAAAGAGTAAAGCAAAATTTTTCAGGGGTTCCCGCACGGTGACCCCTGTTAAAAAAAAAAATAAAAAAAAACATTTAGGATTCCCGGGTATTTTCTTCACCCTGGCCCCCCAAAAAAAAATGGATTTAAAAGAATTTTAAAAAAACTTGTCCCCCCAAAAATGATACTAAAAAAAAACGTAAACTCCCCCTGGGAAAAAAAACAAGTCCCTACACAGCTCCAAGAAACAAAAAAAATTTTAAAAATTTTATGGCTCTCGGTTATGGTTTGATGAAAAAAAACGTATTTTCCCTTTTGGGAAAAAAAGTTTTTTTAAATTGTATAAAAAGCATTTAAAACTTTAAAAAAAATTTTAAAAATTTTGGGTATCTTTTGTAATCGTATTAAAGGCTGAGTAAAAGCAACCAGGGTCATTTTATACCGTACAGTGACCACTAAAAAAAAATAAAAAAAAAAAAAACACTACCAACATTGCTGTATTTTTTTAAAAACATCTCAGAAAAACCTTAAAAAAAAGGGGGAACATAGCTTTTATGCCCCAAAATTTAATGGTACCAAAAAAAAACTTAAACCACCCGCAAAAAAAAAAAGGCCCTTTCACAGCTCTGCACACAGCAAAAAAAAAAAGTTATGGCGGGTCAGAAAAAGGAAAAAATTTAAAAAGAATCTTTTTTTGCCGTATTTACTGTGAAAAAGTAAAAAAACAGAAAAAAACTATATTAAAATCTTCCCAAAAACAACTACGGTATAACCCCAAATAAAAAAGATACATAAAAAAAAACTTTTAATCGAATGAAAAAGATTTGGGGAAAAGGGAAAACGAAAAAACCCCCTCAAAAAAACCCTTTATAAAGGGGACCTGTCTACCTAAAAAATGGGGAAATCGCCCCAAAAAGGGGGGCCCCAACACTGGAACCTAAACTAACCTGCCCCTTTGGTTTACATCTAAATGAAAAAAGGGGAAAGAAAAAAAAAAAAAAAAAAACCCAATTTACCTAAAAATTGGAGTGCCAAAAAAAAAAAATGCTGGGGTAAATAAAAATTTAAAACGGGAAAATTTTTCTTTTGGTGTTCAAAAAATACTATGAATTGATGAGGGCGTCATAAAAAGATAATCAATAACGCAAAATATTCCCAATTTTCCCAAAGCTTTTCCCCCCCTAGTTAGGGGGTTCATCAGGGAAAAATTGCGTTGAAAAACAACAATACGGAAACTTTCTAAAAAAAAAAATAAAACAAGGTATGAAATTTTTTAAAAACTCACGTGAAAAATGAGGGAAAAAACAGGGCTGGTAAGATAGGGGAAAGGGGTCCAGGAAAAGTCATGACAGACCCCCGCTATCTGATTATGAGACGGTTATGTTTGGGAACCGGGTTCAGTAATCGGTTAGCGGGGATCTGTAATGACTTACCCCTTGGCCCCCGCCTCTATCTTACCGGGCCTTTTTTTCCCATCATTAAAGGGGATTTGGGAGTTTTATTTTTTGGGGGCCCAAAATTTTGTTGATTTTTTCTTAGATGTTCCGTTTTTTTTTAAAATCACGGCAATTTTTTCCCTGTTTGAACCCCAGTTTTGGGGGGGAAACGCGGGAATATTGGAAAAAATTTATCCCGTTTTTAAATTATCTTTCTATGAGCATCACCAATTCATAGTATTTTAAAACATCAAACGTATTTTGTCTGTTGTATTGTTTTTTATCAAAAGCCCCTTTTTTTTTTTGGGTGCACTCCATTTGTGTTTTTGTGTTTGTTTGTTTTTTTTTTTTTTTTGTTTTTTTCTCTTTTTTCATTTTGTGGGCTAGGGACAGGGTTAGTTTAGGTTTCCAGTGGGGGGGCCCCCTTTTTTGGGGCGTTTTCCCCCTTTTTTTGAGGTAGACAGGTCCTTGATGGGTTTTATTTTTTGAGGGGGGGGGGGTTTTTTTCGTTTTCTTTCCCAACTTTTTTTCATTCTGATTAAAAGTTATGTTTTTTTTATTTTTTTTTCTAGGTTTTTTCCTGTAGTTTTTTTTTGGTTTTTTAAATTGTATTGGTTTTCCAGAACTTCATTCCCTTATATCAAGGGGTTTTCTACACCCATACATCGTGCTTAAGGAGGTACATGGTAGTGTTTGTGTATATAAAAACTTTATCATTTTTTTAAGGGGTACCGCCCATAGAAAGTTTTTCACATCATTTTTCACGCCGGCGAAAAGCTTAAAAATTTAAAAAATCAAAAAAAAAATGATGAACTGCGTTTTTCCCCCAATTTTCATTGCCCCAAAGCTAAAAAAAAAAATATGGAACACCTGTGCATCCAAAAAAGCCTCAGTACACCCCCAGATGAGATCCCCGATGGGGGGTTTAATCCCAAAAAGGGGCGAAAAACTGGAATTTTTTTGCCTGTTTGTACCCTTTTGGGGGTTTTCCCAAAAGCGAATGGGCCCCACCAAAAATCTGCGGGGTTTCCCAAAAGCCAAAAAGCTTTCCCTCCCTTTACGCCCTTTCCAGGGGCCCCCCACAGCAGTTTTCAACCACTTTTAGAGTATTTCCAAAATTGGGAAAAAAATTGTTAACAAAATTTTAGGGTTCTTTTTTTTGGGTTCCTTTTTATTTGTGAAACAATTTAAGCTAAATTGCCCATTATTGGAAAAAAATTTTTTTTTTTCTTTCCCCAGCTTTTGCTAAAAAAAATTTTGAATCACCCGTGGGGGGCTAAAATACTAAACACCCCTTTGGGTATAATTTTCCCTTTAAAGGGGGGTAGTTTCCAATATGTTTTGGGCTATTTAGGGGGGTTTATTAAAATTTTACACCCTTTGGGTGTCCCAAAAACCCGAAAAAAAGGCCCCCCCTTAAAAATTTAAAAATGTATTGAAAAATTTAGGGCCCCAGAGTATAGTAAATTGCTCCTCCTATTTGGGGGCTTAAGGGTTTAGCCAAATACTCACTAGGGCCAATATGGGGTTTCCCCTAAAAAAGGACAGGCCCCTGGGGGAAATTTTATATTTTGTTGCATTTACCTAGTCCATTTACCGTTTTCCAGTTTAATAATGGATAAATATTGGAAAAAAACCCCCCAAAAAAAAAAAATGAAATTTTTAAAATTTTAATCCACTTTGCTTTAATTTTTGTGGAAATACCAAAAAGGGTTTAAACAAACTTCCTAAATTTGTGTTGTAAATTCGTTAAGGGGTATATTTTTTTTAGTTTGGGATTATTTATTTTTTTGGGGGTATCAAAAATGCAGGCCCCCCAAAGCCACGTCAGAACTGGAGTGGTCCCTAAAAAAAAAAGTATTTTTGCAAAAATTTTTTGAAATTGTGAGAAAAATTTTAATAAAAATTTTAAGCCCCCTAATGTCTTTAAAAAAAAAAAAAAAGGGCATTTTAAAAAAAGATGCCAACCTATAGTGGACATATGGTTAAAATGTAGTTTTAAAACTTTTTTGTGGGGGAATTTAAATTTTCATCTGTCTTGCCAAGGGCAGATAATTTTTTTTAAAATTTTAAAAACGTAATTTTTTTCCCAAATTTTTATGAAATTTTTTATTTTTTCACAAAACAAACAAGGATTGTATGGATAAAAATTTCTTACTAAACTTAAAGCAAATGTGTCACGAGGGAAAAACTCGGGAAACAAAATGGATAGGTTAAAAATGTCAAAAAGTTATTCTCACATTTAAAAGGGGCCCCATGTCAGATTTTAAAAATAGGGGTGGGTAAAGGGAAAGGGCCCAAAAAAAGGCTGGGTTTTTTAAGGGGTTAAAAGGGTTTAAAAGCAGACAAAGGAGCAGTTTTTCAAACCTGCTGATAGCCCCGGGTGTCAAATTTTTAACTTTACATCCAGGAAACCGGTTTGTTTGGGGCAGGCTCAGTGAGCTGGGGGGGTGGGGTGGGTGATGCCATCCCGAATTTACTTTCCCCTGCGGCCCCCGGTGGGTCAAAGTTTTGGCGATTGACTATGTGGGGATGGGTATTATTAGTCAGAACCCAAAGGTTTGGGGAAAAAAAATTCCCAATTTTAAAAGGTTTTTCTGTATTTTTATGACTATAAAAATTTTTAGATTCCCAAAAACTGAAGGCATCTAAAAAAAGGGAAATTTAAAACATGTGGAATTATTTTACTTTTAACCAAAAAACGGTTTTAAACAACGGAAAAATGTCTTATATTCTGGTTCTTTTAAAAATAGCCCCTTTTGCTTTGATTACTGCTTTGGGAACTCTTTTTGGGATTCTTTGTTTAGTTTTAAGAAAGGGGGTCACCTGAAATGGTTTTTACTTCACCGGGTGTGCCCGGGGCCCGGTTTTAAAAAGTTTGGGGTTTCTTGCTTTTTTTAAATTTTGGGGGTTTGGGGCCATAGTTGTGTTATTCAGAAGTCCGGTTTGGGTTAAGGGCACCACTGCCCAAAAATTTTTAGTTTCTTGATTCTTTCCCCTTCAAAGGTATGTATTTTTGGGGGAAAAAAAAAATTCAAAAAAAAAAAAATGGTATTTTTTTTCCAAATAAAAAGAGAAATCTTAAAATTTAAAAAAAAAAGGAAAAAAGCAGAGCTGTCAGACCCCAAATAATGTTAAAAGAAAACAAGTTCTTAAAATTTAGAAACAAAAAATATAATGTTTTTTAAGGGGGGCAAGGGGGGGGGAAAAAGATTTCCAGGGAAATTTCAAAAATAAAAAAAATTTTGGTTTTTGGGAAAACCCTTGGGGGGTTTTTTTTCCCCCCAAATTCCAAAATTCCCTTTTTTGGAACCTTTTTTTTCCTTTTTTGGGCAAACTTGGGTTTTGGGGGGCCAAAAAAATTCCAAGGGCCTTTTTTCCTTTTTTTTTTGAAATTTTTTTTAGGATTTTTTTGAAGACATTTTTTTTTTGGGGCAAAAAATTGGTTTTTTTTATAACCCTTTCCTTATTTTAAACCATTTTTTTAAGGAATTTTTGGTTGGGGGGGGGGCCCCGAAAAACCAAAAAAAAACCTTATTCCCAAAAAAGCAAAGTAAAATTTTTTTGGGGAAAAAAGAAAAAGGTTTTTGAAATTTTTTGGTTTTTGGGGGAATTTCCCCCAATTTTTTTTAATCCTTATTAAAAAAAGGGCGGGGGTCCCAACAGACAATGTAAGGGGTGAGGTGAGGGTTTTAAAAACTGGCCAAGGTGGTTCTTCTTTTTAAAAATTTTTTCCGAGCTGTATTTGTGTGTGGGGTGTGTGTGTATTCAAATTTCCCAAAGAAAATTGCGTCAGTCCCTTCTCTTTCAGCAAAAATTTTTGCCTTTTAGATTTCCAATTAAAATCAATGTCATAAGATTGGGGGATTACAAATAATTTGCAAAAACATGTCTCCCCTAAACCTTTTTTAAAAGGGAATAGAAACCTAGGATAAAGCAACTAACAAAAAAGGGAAACAGAATCCACAGAAAATAGAAGCTCACAGATCCCTAGGCTAGAAAATACAAAACTGAATTCTTGCAGCATACAACAATCAACCTAACATAAAAGCTGCCTAATATTTGGTACCTCCTTTTTTTTAGTAGGTTTTTCTTTAAGCAAAAAAAAAAATAAGGGGGAAAGCAGCCCAGAACCCAAAGTTATTAACATGCAGGGAGGCTTTTAGGGGTACCCACTCCCAAAATTTTAAAAGATGTAGTAGCGATCCAAAAAGGTGTGAAGATTTTCTCCGGGTTTGCCCCCGGAAAAAAAAAAATCCTTTAAATGGGCGTAATGACAGCGCTGAAAGTTTTTTTAGTTGAAGATTTATTTTAAAAAAGCAATTGGAAAAACGCGTTTGGGGTGTAGACAAAACTTCCCTCAGTTCCAAAACACCCAAAAGTTTCTAAAACCTTTGGGGGTTTAAAAACAAAAAAGCCGGTCGGGACATGTTTAAACAAGGGTCAAAGGTTTTTAAAAGGGAAAAAATCAAAGGGAAAAGTTTAAAAATTTGATAAAAATTGAATAAATAGATTTTTGTATTAAAATCACATTTATAAAAATTTTAAAATCCACCCTAGAAATAACCCTATCATTTTAAAGTATTTTTTTTAAAAAAATTCTTCTTGTAAACTTTTAAAAAAAGATATGGTTTTTTTTTTGTGGATGTAAAATTTTTTTAAATGTGATCTATACATAATCTAATTTTTTCCCAAATTTTTTTCAAATTTTTTTAAAATTTTTCCTGATTTTTCCCTTAACTTTGACCCTTGTTTTCATGTGCAGACCCCGGCAGTTTTTTTTATTTAACCCCATTTTGGGTTTTTGCACTTTGTGTATGGGAAAATGAGGAAAGTGTTTGGGTTTTTCCCCAAGGAAAAGCGTATTCCCCTTTTTCTATTTGTAATAAATCTTAACTAAAAAGACCCTTTTAGCGCTGTCATTACAGTTTCCAAATTTTAAAAGGGGGTTTTTTCCTGGGGGGAAACCGGAGGAAAAAATTTTTTAAACCTTTTTGGGGCGTCTACCCTACCCCCTGGGATCGGGCGTACGGAGCAAAACGGACCCCCGGGGGGAAAGACTTTTTTATTCTTTTAGTTCCAAATATTTTCCCCAACATTTTGGAAAGGTTTGTGCTTTTAAAAAAAGTTTCTAGTTTTTTCTTAAATTTAAAAAATCGAAATTATTTGGACTAGGGGAGTGTCCGTTTTTGTTTTTTTTGTTTTTTCTCTTGCAAATTAATGATGTAGACTGAGTATATTAAATTTGTATGCAAATATCTAATCCCAAACTTAATATGCAGATTATATGTGATTAAATATAACATACAGGTCTACATGTGCCAAGCCAAATATAGAGATGATTATCTTTAACAAAAATTAAAAGCAAAACACAAATTTTATGCCAAGACATAAAGGAAACCTGCCAAATTGGTAATGTATCCGATCTTTCAGCAGATATTATAGAGCAGAAACAGCTTTGCAGATTTATATACACACCTTTGTTTGGAAAAATTCAATAGAACTTTTCAGTGGGCAGCTCTTTTCAGTGTTTTCGTCTTCCCCGTATGAGTGTGTGTCAAGATAGTGGCAAATCATGATTTGATGCCCATGGACTTCCTTAAAGGGGGTTGTCTCCCTACAGGTTTCAAAGGATTCATATGAAATTCTGCAAATTCCTGGTTAGATGACAATTTCATAAGCTTTTGCTTGTAGCCTTGCGTGCTGTGCTTTCAGTTGCTAATTAGTCAATTAGCTTTTAAACACTAACGGGCTTCTTTTTCTGTCCCTCAAAAAAAAAGCCCCCATTCAGTGCGTTTATTTTTACAGAAATCAAGCTTTTTACTGCTCAGCAGCAAGGATACGCTGTGACCTGTGTGATGAAGTCAGTCACTGCTATCTCATAGAACAAACAGCAGGGGGAGAATTGTTTACAGGTCGGTTACTGAGGGAACTGAAATAGCCAGGGAGGTCATAAATTCACTTGTATCTCCTTAGGGAAAACAGAGGAACAAAGCAATATATTTGGAAAATGTCTTTATTTTGTGTTCCCTACAATTTGAAAGCTATTCTTTGTAGCGAGACAACCCCTTTAAATTCTTTTATATTGTTGCTTATTTTGGGTTAAGGAGTCCAGTGGGCGGTCTCATCAGTGACTGACAGTCTTCCTAGTGTGATATGCAATACAGAGATACCGGTCAATCACTGATAACACTGTCTAGTGGACTTCCTAACCCAGAATAAGCAGGGATTTGAAAGAATAAAATATACAAGTTCTACTGAATCTTTCCCCACATAACTATATATCAATCTGCTCAACTCCTCCTGCTCTATAACATGGTGCGGACAGATCAGATAGTGTGTTCAACGCGAGAGGTTCCCTTTAAACCCATGGGTCCAAGCATGGGCGTAACTAGCAGACATGGCGGTTGCTATGGGGCCTAGAGGTTGAGGGGGCCCCACTCAGGTACAAGAACATTGTTCCTTTCTGTAGGGAACAAGTAGTTGGTGGCTTTTTGCTCCCTAGCACAACCATTTGTGTTCCCTGATATATGACAGTATTATAGATACCTTTAATTATTACTATTTATGCTGCTTTTATGGTTTATTATCATTGATGGTGGAGCCCCATCTCAGTTTGCTATGGGGCTCCACAAATCCTGGTTACGCCCCACCAAGCCAGGGGATGTATTGTCCAACATTTGTGTTACCATAAGAAATGATACAAAAAGGATTCGTCCTAAAATATACTATATGCAAGTTCCAATTAGACAAACCAAAATAAAGCCCCCAGTGCTCTTCAGGCTGAGCCTCCGCAATATCTGGAATAGGGCACAGAAGACCACAAAAGACGACCAGCACTAGACTATCAATGGCGATCACATACCTGGTGGAAAGGTAGGAAGCGAGTGATACGCGAAACGCACGTTGGGGA
This sequence comes from Phyllomedusa bahiana, assembly GCA_025379985.1. Taxonomy (NCBI): domain Eukaryota; kingdom Metazoa; phylum Chordata; class Amphibia; order Anura; family Hylidae; genus Phyllomedusa; species Phyllomedusa bahiana. Next base: position 44,572 of record JAODAL010000539.1, on the reverse strand, counting down.
GAGCGGGCCCACCTTTCCACCACGTATATGATCGCCATTGATAGTCTAGTGTTGGTCGTCTTTTGTTGTCTTCTGTGCCCTATTTTTGTGCCTGTTTAGGGGTGTTTTCACTTATGCATGAGAGAGATATATATATGGCACTAGTGATATTTATGTGAGATGAAGACACTTATTTACTATTGACTTAGCGTGTTATAGATCTTGTTCGTGGTGTGTATAAGGTAGACCTGTCATGTTTGGTGACCCTCTATGTACCTCTATTTACTTATACTTCTTACTTCTATTTCCTTGTTTTTAACTTCTTGATAAATAAAGATTTGTAATTTTATGATCATATACTCTCCTTTGGTCTCTTTTGAAATGCATTAATGATGGAACTCATATATATGTATTGGAAATAACCACTAACAGTGACTGAAATCTTTAAGGGCTGCATGCAGGAACATGCCGATGCCAGAAGAAAGCATCTGAGCCACGTGCAGCCTTTTATGTGGAATTATCTGTTAAGACAGAACATTCATCATACCTCCAAAACATTGTCCTGGTTGGGATCCAAAATAAATTCAAACGATTCATTCCAAACTGGATTAATGTCATTGTTTATGTGTTTTGTTCTCTTTCTGCCATCTGGTGCGAGAGCAATATAAAGCTCCACATATGGGTCAGGTGTGTCAACTGCAAAATAAAAGAGTAAAGATCAAAGTATTACCACAAGTAAGCGCAGTTCTACAGTCTCCGGCTTGGTTTTTGGTAGAGTTTGACTGTACTTCTAACACAAAATTGGTGGGATAAAATAGCTAAACGAATAGATGTCTTGATAGAGCCCAATCATTCACATAGAAATGGGTGCACTCCTTGAAGTTCCATAAGTTCACTCAGAGTCCTTTTCATCTTTCAGTTGTCCAATAGTTTATATCAAGTGTACAAATAAAAAGGTTATTGATCGTATGTATTGATCAATAATGGTGGCTCAATGGATAGCATGGTGCAGTATGGTGGCTCAGTGGTTAGCACTGTTGTCTTGGACTAGTGCTGGGGTCCTGGGTTGGACTTCCACTAGGGACAACATCTGCAAGGCGTTTGCAGGAGTTTCTTTTAGGTACACTGGTTTCCCCCCACACTCCAAAAACATACAGATAGATTCATCTGGAATTTACATCGTGAGCCCCAATGGGGACATGAAGCAATGGAAATGGTGACAATATCAGTATAGCACTATGGGGAATAGAACTGTGCTGTATAAATAAATACAACGAATAACATATGGATTGTAAAACACTTTGAAAACTGCAAGAGTTATGTAATAGAGCGGAAATAGCAACTGTAAATCTTGCCAGGGCAGCATTTATCAATTAAATGACAAGAAATAGCGAGAAAATCAATGAATGGGGCCAGCGCTTCCAGGTAAAAAGAGTGCAATTATTTATTGAGTGCTTACATGACCACACACGTATGGGTACAAAAACAAATGGTTAAAATTCAACGCGTTTCTGGGCGCTTCATCGCACCCTTGTTCACGGCAACATTTCTCTGTCTAACAGGTGTACTTAAATAGTAAAGTAGGCGGTACAGGTAAGTTACATCATTTCCTGTTCAAACATTTCAGACATACATTTAAAATACATTTAAAACATACTTGCTTCCTATGGTAGAGAAATAAACAAATATAAGTGGTACTCAGAGAACTAGCTTAGCTGTGGCTAAATTAATATATATACGCCAGGTCATTCCTGAAGTTTAGACTGGACGGAGTCCGCGTGTCTAACTCATATATCCCGTGCGCTTCGCGCATGCGAACAGCGCATTCCCAGTTGCCGCCGGTTTGGGGCTTATTCCCTGTTTCCAATGTATAACAGTAAAAGCCATCTAATGAACCATTATGTTCTTCTATGAAATGTTTTGTGACCCCCGAATGGTAAGTGTGGCCTTTTGCTATATGTGCAATGTGTTCAGAAATACGTGTTTTGAACTTTCGAATCGTACTACCTATATATTTTTTGTTGCATGTAGTACATTGTATATTGTACACTAGATGGTCGGAATCACAATTAATAAATTGCCTTATTTTAATACATCTGTCATCTATACCTGTGAATGTCTGTACTTTATTAGTATATTTACAGATATTGCACCTGTTGTTTTTACAAGGAAAAAAGCCCACAGTGGATTTGAGCCAAGTCTAATTTTTTATTTGATCACAAAATCTACTGGGTGAAATATTGTCTGCTATAGTCTTACTACGGCGTGCTACCATGGAGATACATTCATCTAAAATCTCAGCTAGTACATTATCTTGTCTGAGTATGTTTACATTTTTTAGAAAAACCTTTTTTATTTTAGAAAATTCCTGGCTGAAGGTAGTAGAAAAGACTACTTCTCTTTTAGGATTTCTTTCATTTTTAACCCTTAGTAAATCTTGCCGAGTTTTTTGTTTCATTCTTTCTTTGGCCTGTTTCAATTGTTTATCTGTATACCCTCTTAGTTTCAGTCTTGTGTCTATAATTCTTTTTTGCTTGTCGTATTCACTATCATCTGTACATGCCCTACGTGCTCTATAATATTCACCCAATGGGATGGAATTAAGCGTGTGAGTCGGGTGACAGCTATCTGCTCTAAGGGTGGTATTACCATGTAGGGGCTTCCTATATAAGGATGTGGACACCTTCCCATTTTTGTTACCTGACAGCCTGATATGAAGGAAAGAAATATTTTCATGTTCAACTGTGTGTGTGAATTTAAGGTTAACATCATTGTTGTTAACATAAGAGACAAAGTCTGGTATGGACGCCACATTGCGACCCCAAACAATGAGGAGGTCGTCGATGTAGCGCCCATACCAGACCACTGACTCCGCAAAGGGGTTTCCCTCGAACCATAATGAACTGTGCTCCCCCCACCCCTATAAGGTTAGCTAGCGAAGTGACGCAAGGGCCCCCATTAAAAACCCCAAAAAATTTTTGTATTAAAATTCCCCATTAAATTCAAATTTAAGTTCCTCCATGAGGAAGTCAATGCTTCCAAAAAAATTTTGGGCTTCCCCTGTATGTACTGTTTTTTAAATATTTGAACAGCAGTTCTAAGATTGAATTGGTACCCTAACTAACAAACAACCCATCAAGGTAAACCTTTAAAAAATTCGGGGCCCCTAAAATTTGAAAATTTTTAACCCTAGTGGCCCTTTTAAATACCCTGGGGTTTTACACACCAGAGGTTGTAGACAGTTGTCCCCCCATTGTTGAGTTTTAAAAACGTTGGACTGGGAAAAAAGGGCGAAACGGGGGGGAAAGGGGTCCCCTTTTTTGGGTTTTGGGAACACCATAAAAAGTAGGGGTTTTTGTTTATTTCATTTCTAAATAATATTTCTCCTTTTCAGATATCGCCCCCAAGCAACCCCTCCTCCAGTCTATTAAGTTAAAACCTCTTTTCCCTTAAATGGGTTTTTTGTCACCTTCCCGATAGGTTTGGCAATTGAGGATGTAAAGAAATTTTGTTTTTTTTTTTTTTTTTTTTTTTATAGAGTCCAGCATCCATCACAGCAATTGAACCCCCCTTATCCGATTTTTTTTTTTAAAACAAGTTTTTATTTCTCCCTTTAATTTTTTCATTGCTAACTTTCTTTTCGGTTAAGTTGTTTTTTTTTGTTTTTTTTTTTTTACTTTTCTAAATTTTCAGATTCTCTCCCCTAACACCTTGAAAAGTGCCATGCATTAACTCTGCTTTTAAGGGATAATAAAGGGGGGTTACTCATTTCCCTGATGGACTGTACTTCGTTCACTGAAACATTTTCTCCTGAAGTTCTTTTGGGGTAAGCAACGATTTTGTTCAGAAAAAAAATCTTTCATATTTTTTTCACAAATTCCCCCCCCCCCCAAATTAACCCGGGCCCCTTTTTAACTCCTTATCTTTTCTCGAAATGTTCTTTACCGTGAGGAGCTGAAAACTTTTTAAAGGCCCAAAATGATCAAAAAGCTGAAATGGGTGTTTGGGGAAATTTTGCCCTTCTTTATCACTTTTACTGTTCCCCCGTCAATATGGGGTGAGCACACATATGCTGTAGTTCTCATCTATTTTGTCTTCTTTTTCGTTACAGTTCCCCGTTTTTTTACCGTGTTTTCTCCCTCCTCGTCTCGTGCTCTGTTTTTTGAGACTTCCTGATGACCTCTTCTATTCTCCATGAGTTGGGCATTTCTACTTCTAGTAGTTGATCTTTCAATGGAGGAACAATCTGAATCTGAGGTACCTGTATGTGTATAGTCCCGTTCTGAAAAACTGACTTCTTTTTTATGGCTATAAGGTCTCCTTGAATTTTTTAGAATTGATCTCGGTTTTCTTTCATACTTCCAAGTATATACATTATTTTTTTCATAATCATCATAGTCCCGTTTATATTTCGATCTTTTAATTTCCATGATATGTGATTCTAGCCTGGAGACTTGGCTCAAATCCACTGTTTTTCCTTGTAAAAACAACAGGTGCAATATCTGTAAATATACTAATAAAGTACAGACATTCACAGGTATAGATGACAGATGTATTAAAATAAGGCAATTTATTAATTGTGATTCCGACCATCTAGTGTATAATATACAATGTACTACATGCAACAAAAAATATATAGGTAGTACGATTCGAAAGTTCAAAACATGTATTTCTGAACACATTGCACATATAGCAAAAGGCCACACTTACCATTCGGGGGTCACAAAACATTTCATAGAAGAACATAATGGTTCATTAGATGGCTTTTTCTGTTATGTATTGGAAAAAGTGAATAAGCCCCAAACCGGTGGCGACTGGGAACGCGCTGTTCGCATGCGCGAAGCGCACGGGATATATGAGTTAGACACGCGGACTCCGTCCAGTCTAAACTTCAGGAATGACCTGGCGTATATATATTAATTTAGCCACAGCTAAGCTAGTTCTCTGAGTACCACTTATATTTATGTTTATTTCTCTACCATAGGAAGCAAGTATGTTTTAAATCTATGTCTGAAATATCTGAACAGGAAATGATGTAACTTTCCTGTACCGCCTACTTTACTATTTAAGTACACCTGTTAGACAGAGTAATGTTGCCGTGAACAAGAGTGTGATGAAGCACCAGAAACGCGTTGGATTTTAACCATTTGTTTTTGTACCCATACGTGTGTGGTCATGTAAGCACTCAATACATTTTTGCACTCTTTTTACCTGGAAGCGCTGGTCCCATTCAGTGATTTTCTCGCTATTTCTTGTCTACGAGGCTTATGGTTGGAAGCCAGGGAGCCGTGCGCTATAGACCAGTGTGAAGCAACAAGGAGTTTCAGGTGCAACTGATTGGCGTCTATCGGTGAGTGCCATTTATCCCTTACTAAGACTTATACTTACTTATTTATCAATTAAATGGACAAGTAAGTGCTCAAATGTTACTTACGCATATCCCCAAAAGTTCCTTTGGTAACATTGGTGGCTCTTTGGACAGTTACTGTAAATCTGTGAGAATATTGATGTTCAACCTGTGGAGGGAAAATAGTTGTAAAACCATGAGATATTGAAAAATTCCTTTTCGTTTTCCAATGCACTTCTAGGTTATACTGACTTTTTATACTTTTAAATATCGTCATAATTTTTACCCCAAAAAAAAGTACAAAAAATAAAATAAAAATCTGACTGATTTAGAGGGGCGTTCCCAACTCAGATATTTATGACATATGGGTAGTATATGCCATAAATGTCTGGTGGGTCCATTTCTCAGGTTGAGAACGGCTCCCAAAAGTCTTGGCACAGTTCAAGGAGAAGATCGCACATACATGGCCCTTGGCGCTTATTTTAATGAGATCCGAATACAGTCACAGCTCTCTGCTGAACCAGAAATTTTCATAGGTATTTTCGCTCGATGTGTGACCTCGGCTGGCTCCGATCCAAAGAAACTGCGCTGGACAGAACTGGTCTGAGACAGGATATTGTACTTTGTATAAAAGGACAACGCATTTCGTGTCCTCATTGTGACACTTCCTCAGTTCCAATATATGAAGTCATCTATCATATATTGGAACTGAGGAAGTGTCAGTTAGTTGGTGCATATTATCAATTACAGGCATGCTACGCACTATATCTTCCACCACAAGTCACCCAGATGAGTATTTTCAATGTTTAATTGGTCTATTGGTATTTTAATATAAAAGAGAATATCTGTCAGTTAGTTGTAGCCATGACTAAGGGCACGTTTAGTGCCTAAAACACGTAGGCATCACTTGCTCTCGGTGTCTGTCAGTGTTTTTAAATGCTGGATATTTAATAAATTTTGAAGATTTTAATCCTGCCTCTCCACTGGATTCCGTTTCACCTTTACTACATGCCGAACATGTAAACAGGGAGGACAGTGATTGGCTGCATGAGCCATGTATTTGATGCCACAGTTTAGGTACTGGTGGAGAACACTGGAGCGCTGGGAGGAAGCTGTAGCATTGAGAGCAGATCACTCTTTTTACTCTTCAATAATTCTTGCCTGCACAGGGGTTTCCTAAAATGTCACACAACTCCTTTAAAAAGAGTCACCTCTCCTCACATGTCTGTTTTAAATAATTATTATTGAAATAATTATTTCAAATAAAATAAGAATTTAAGAGCAAATTTTCTTAGAACTCTATATTGTGTCATTACTACGTTATTTAATCAGAAAAGCATAAAAATTGTCAACTGGGTGTTACCCTTACTGTCGACAATGGGGTGGATCACTACACTGTCTCGCACTGTCCAGTCAGGGCTGTATGAGACTGTGTAGGGACACACCCTTTTAACAAGGAAAATGGAAACGCCCAGTTGTAAATGTATTAATATATTTCCTGGAAGAATATCAGAGGAGCAATACAACACAGAGTTCTAAGAAAAGATGCCTCTGCATTGTTATTTCATGGGAAACGTGTACCTTTACTAAAAAAGGGACATGAAAAAAGGTGACATGTCCACATTAACGGAGAGGACGAGGAACGAAAATGAGGTATTTGACCAGAATATAAAGGCCAAAATCCAAGTGTTAGGGTAGGTTTCCAGCTTCTGTTTGAAGCCTCTGTTGCAGATTACATCAAATATGATGGAAAAAAAAAATAGTGGAGCAAAGCGGTGTTATATTTTCGATTAAAATGATGGAGACCATGATGAAAAACCCAAAACCCAACAAACCCAGTTGTAGACAATGGGTTTCATTAAGCACTGTTGGTGCTCATTGTGTAAAGGACCTGGTGCCACTTCTTCGACAGAGCCTCCAAACTGAACCTTTGATGTATATATAAACCTAGCCTAACTTAATACATGCAAGATCAACATTTATAACTTCTGTATCTATACTTAATGAAGAGTGAAACTTATTTGCTGCTACTTGAGAGGCAAGTAGTCCAATACCAATGCTTTACACCTCAGGTGTATAATCATCCATCACAGAGATTCTCCGAAAGACTCCTCACCATATACAGGCAGTTCCCGACTTACACCTTTCCCTAGTTACAAACGGATACTCATGGGGCATGCTGGCACTTGTAGTTCTATGTTCCACAGCAGATAGTAGCTGTTGACCGACAAGTTCCAGCATGCCACAGCAGCACATGAGGTGAAAATGAGGTGAAATAGTCTTAACAGGGGCACAGACAGCAAAACAAATGTAAAAACCCTTCCCTGCACTATCCAAAATGAAAAAACCCTTTTGTGCTGGAGTTACATTCAATAAATATATCTGTTTCGACTTGCATACAAATTCAACTTAAGAGCAAACCTACAGTCCCTCTCCTGTTCATAACCCAGGGACTGCCTGTAAGCAAGTCTACATGGAGAAAAGAAAATAATATTTTAGCTCTGACCGTCCGCACTAACAGCTGAGGTTTTATTCATTGCTCACAAACCAAGCGATAACAGTTGGATAATGCACATGAAATGCGGAAAGAAAACAAGGCGCATTCATAGAAACGATTTCAGGAAGACTATACAGGTTGTTTTCACTTTTAACTATATAATCTTCGTAGAATATGTAGGATTGAAATTTTATGCTTTGTGCCATTAGTGTTTTTTTTGAACCTTTTTATGAGTGGTTGATTATTTTTATGAAGGGGCTTTTCCCCCTTTATTTATTGTTTATGTATGAAAAATAGTTTTTTTTTTAAAAATTTTTAAAAAAATGATTTTTCTTTTTTGCATTGTTTGTAACTAGGGAAACTTGGGGCGCATGTCCAAAAAAGTGGCGTTTCCATAAAGTTTTAGGCGCATTAAATCAGTGTAAAGGTGCCTTAAAAAAGTCGGTTATTTCTGAAGCTGGCGCCCGGATACCTTGCATAGAAAATTAATGCCCCTTTAAAAAAGGCACCTGCGCCGAAAAAGGCCATGCATCAAAAAAGGGAGCATTGCGAAAACCCGCGGGCACTGTTTTTAATTGGGTTTATGTATTGCGCCATCGGGGCTATCCCCGACGGAGGTGCAAAAAATATGAAATGCCCCTCCTGGCGATTGCCGAGGGTGCACAATCACCTATTTAGGTGATTAGTGTCGTGCCCCGTATAAGGGCCCCAAGTTTTGGTGTCGACAGTTCTTTTACAAAAAATTGGTTTAAAATTTTTTTGGCGCAAAAAATAGCCCAAAAAAAACTCGTTGGCTTTTGTTGGGCATATCACCTTTATGTTTAAACAATGCTTATTTTAATACTTTTTATATGTCCTTTAAATAACACATTTATATTTTTGTGTGCCCCAAAGGGGGCCCCAAGCGTTGGGAAAAAGCTACACAGCAAAATCCTGGGTTGGGCTATGCCTTCTTTGCTCTCAGCATTTCATACACATTATATAACTTATCGCTTGGTTTGTGAGTAACGAATAAAACTTCAGGTGTTACTTTATCCCAGACTGTCTGCACTATTATTTTCTCTTTTCCCTGTAGACTTGTATGGTGTGGAGTCTTTCAGAGAATCTGTGACAAATCATTATTTTTATTTTAGAGGGCCATTAAATCCAGGGTGCTATTATTTTATTATAGATATAATAATAATATTATTATTATTATTATTATTATTATTAATAATAAAAAAAAGGGGGCCATTTCAACGCTTATTGCCGACTTAATTTGGGAAACGGATTTTGCCCCGCAATTCGCCCGGCGCCATGCATGGGGGCGGGGGGCAGCAGCTGGCCGGGCCCATAGACTTATTATTCAGGGCGCGTACACGCCGTAAATAATTGAAATGTACTTTCTCCCGCTCGGCGGATTGGAGAGAAGGAATCCATAGTTCTCTATGGAACTGGGATTCCCATAATCCTGGGACTGATTTCGCCCATTGGAGCGCAAAACGGCGTGCAATACGGCCGAAATCGTCCCAGAAAAAGCTGTGTGAACGGCCAAATAAGTTTTTATTATTATTATTTGTCAAAAATTACAATAACAAGGTAACACACTGATACGGAAGGAGAGAGGACCCTGCCCGCAATCTACAATGGAAAAGGGGAGAGACAGAAGGTGATGGACAGAGGTGTGTATTATGGTGGGATGGCAGCAAGGTTATTGTAAATTGTTGGCTCAGATGGGTTTTAAGTTGCATTTGAAACAAAAAAAAAGTGGCAAGGTTGATGTGTTGGGGCAGTGAGTTCCGGTTGGGGGAACAGGGGAGAAATTTTGGAGACGTTGTGTGAAAGCGATAAAGGGGAGAGAGAAGAAGGCCTGTGAGGACATTGGTGTAGAGCATTGTTTTAACTACTCCCCTTAGGTCTTCATGACACCCACAAGTTTTTTTTTTTTTTACCATTCGACAGTTTGGAAGATTGGACTAGTTTATTTCTGTGCGTTCCTAGGACATTTAGCGGATTGTAGCATTTCTTCACATGCAATATTTAAATCTATTAATATTTGTTTCTTATTGTCTTTCTATTTGTGGACAGCAATGTTTATGTGGATTTCCTCACCAATTTCTTCTAACACTTCACAAAACATACTAACAAAGTTATTTGGAAATAAAGATTATATAGAGGATAGGGATAACAGAAAAGTACGTCTGCTCTCCTCCATTTTAGATTTGCTTTCAGCCATAATGGTCAGCTTACTAAAAGGCCTTCACACAGCCCAGGAACAATCGTCTGTTTTTTTCAGCTTTCAGTTCCTCATGGTCAAAAGTGAAGAGATACATTTAAGATGTTCTGGTTATATGCCAAGAAAAAATACAAAATTTTAAAGACTCTGCAACATTGATATACAGGGAACTCCCAATGTTAGTGTTTTAAAGGGGTTGTTGACTACAAGGATGGCTTTTTTTTTTTAAAAGATCTTCAAAAAAAAGTCACTTTTGCAATATGTCCCCTTTAAACAGTGCCCTACCTATTCCAGTTTTTCCCCCTTTGTATGGGTGCATCATCCTCAGTCGCTATGCTACAGACTTGTTAGTCTCTCCTGATGGGCTCCCAGCGCGGTCGTATAGCTACAATCGGTGCCTCAGCCGCAACAAGAGGCCCATTTAAAACCCAGTAAATAGTTTCCCGAATTCAAAAAAAAACTAAAAAAAAACAGGACTTGAGTATGATGAATTTGGTTCCCGTGAGAAAACCCCGTTGAAATGTGGGGCTTTGCTTTAATAAGCAGTATACTGGTTCAGCCTGTCTGAGTCAGTTACTCCGCACTTGGGGGCCCCCGGGAAAATACAACAAGAAATTTTGGGTTACCATAGTTTTACGTAAATAAGGGCAGTTGGTCCTATCATAGATAACCCCCTGCCTTTAAACGCCCAACATGAGTAGTAATCTCTATAGAACCCTGCAGAATACTTTGGTGCGCAACAAATATCAGTTAAAAATGTTTTTCGTCAAGTAAAACGCATTAGACTTCATGTATGAATTTGGAGACCAATTATGATTTTTTTACATTTCCATCTAAGAAATGAATGGTTAACCCCTATTGGTAGCGAGGAGCAGGAAGTCTACTTTTTCATACATCATGCAGTGTAAAATTTATCATCATGCTGCACAATACACCATGTTTGGTTTCATTGCGGCTTAATAGAGGACTGTATATACGGAACACATTGTTTTTCTATATAAAACTTGCAAACCATTAAGCAAATATTAACACGGCAAATGAGTCAGTGAATATCCAGTAGCCACTCAAAACTACAATGTAAAAGGAATTTAAATAGTGTGAACACAATGAATAGGTTTTCAGGGTTGCAAGGCTAGGAACGGTCATGAATCAACAGATGCACATAGATGCGGAAAACAAAAAACTTGATTTTGTTTTTGGTCCAGCTCAGGGCAAAAGACATTCTTTATTTTATGAAAAGGTACAGAGGGTAAAAAACTGTCGCTGCGGAAAAACTAAGCATTTCGGGAAAAAATTTGCCTTGTTTAAGCATAACGTACAATAAGGAATGTTTTTGATTTGTTTTGTGGGTGTGGGATTAAATTTCGTTCCCAAATTTCATCATTCCGTTAACCTCTTAATTTTGTCCTATTGTACTTTCTAAAACAGTTTTAAAACAAATAAATACAATTCCTTAACAAAGTGTGCCCTTTTAGTAAATTATAACAGATGTTTCGGAAGTTGAGGCCATTGGGGCCCTAACATTTTAACTCCAAAAAACCAATGAGCTTCACGACGCACTGTAGCTCCCCTCTCCCCCTCGTTTTGTTTTTAACTTTTTCAATTGCTAGAAAACGAAAGAGGTAAGATCTCCTGCATGTTGTTCTAAAAAAATGTTTTACCCCCACCTGATTGGGCGGTTGCTTTTTTTTTATGCCTGTTTGGTTTCTTGTATGCGAGTTTTAACCTTTTTATGCTGCTGCCCAATATGGGCATGCAGCAACGGGCATGTATTATGTTACCAATAGTGGCTATCCAGTTTATGAATGTTTTTATTATAGCTTTCTCAATATCTGGTTGGATTTAAAAGTAAAACCCCTTTTTTTGTGTATTTACATACATACACCTTTTGCCACCACACGGGTAAAACCCTTAATGAAGCCAGGTTTCGTATTGTTTTTTCCTAAAAATTACTTCTAAAATTTGATTGCCTTTGTTACTTTTTTTAGGGACACATCTTTTTCCTTGTCAAAGATTTTTGCATTATTCATCCTTTTCAAAATTTTTTATTTTTTTGGGAAAAAATCTTTTTTTTTGCCAAAATTCTGAAAAAATATGGTTTTGGGAGAAAGTTGTACTTTCATTATTAGCCTTTTTTTTTATTTTTTTGGGTTTTTAAAAAATTGTTCCGATTTTCCCTTTACTTTTTAATTTCTGTTCTTTGATCATTTTTTCTGTTACCCCCTTTTTTTTTCAAACTTTTTGTTTTGTAGCTACTTTTTTTTCAAAATCTCCTGTTTAGAACATCTCTCTTGTCTTTAAATTCCCCCTTGTTTATACCTTTTGGTATTATAGAATATAGCTATTGGGGTCTCAAATTTTTTATTACCCCAAAAGGGGTTTTGGGGGAAAATTTTTAAAAAATTTTTCCTTTCCAAATCACCAAAAAACTCCAAAACCAAAAATGGCACCTGCATTCCCTCGCTGTTATGTGTAAAATGCAAATTGATGCATTGTCTTTAAAATTTTGGGAAAATTTAACTGGTATGGACCACAGACCCCCCCCAGACGATAGAGGGCGCTATGTAAAAAGCCCCACCAGACTATCAGTACAAAAGGGTTATGGATGTTGAAAAAGAATTTGGGGTCTCCCCCCAGGAACAAATAATTTGCAATGGGGGATGCTGGCCCCCCCAAAGGGGCCCATGACCTTATGTAGAACATGTTACAAAAAAAAAAAATTATTTTGCAAATGAAAAGTCATACGTCCAAATATAAAAATCTGCAATTTTCCCCCATATGTATAAAAATTTTGAAGATGGTATTTGGGGTGTACTCTTATAGATGGTGGGAAGGTTAGAGTAAGACTTTTTTATGTCTAAGCTTTTTCCAGGTGTTTTTGGAGTCCACTTTTTAAAAATTTTTTAAAAGGGTCTCAAAACCGCAGAACTTCTTTTAGTAGCCTGGCAAGGTTTGAACCATTGGGTTGGGGAAACCTACAATCCTGTACTTAATCGCTCACTGATGCTCCCATTCCAGAAAAAATAGGACGCAATCCGGGGGGAATTTGTTTTTATGGATTTTTGGCACCCCTAAAAATGGGTTCGGGATTAGTTGTTTCTAAATTTTTTTCCCTTGTTTTTTTAGTAATAACACCTAGGGTAATGCCTTCATCCATTAATCGTGAAAAATTTTTTAAATTTTATACATTAGTGGGATCCTTTTCAGTGGCATAAAATTTGCCCATCAATTTAAAAATTTTATTAATTTGTTTAAAATTTTTCCCTGTCCTTACGTATACCCCCCCCTTATCCGCTTTTTTTATAAGGATTTGGGGTTTCCCTTTAAATCATTTAAAGTCTAAATTTTTTGTTATTTTAATTTTCTTTATTCTTTTTTTTTTTTAAGAGTTTTTTGTATTTTTAAATTCGTCCTTAGTGGGTTGAAAAACTTCCATCCCTTTGTTTCTAGATTTTAAAAGGGAAAAATTTTGGATTATAATTGGGTTTTTTATTTTTTTTGATGTATTTTGTAGTATTGAACTATCCCCCATTTCTCCAAGATTTTTAGATTTGCTGTTTATTTTTAACATAATTTTATTTCATTTTTTTTATTTCCTGTGTGTCTATATCTATCTATTGAATTATCCCCCTTTTTAAATTTACAAAAAAAAAGTTTTTTAACAGTAAGTGTTTATGAAATATCATTCATACATACTCAAAGGCTATACCCCTAGGTGAATTTTAAGGCAAAGAGGCAGTTTGAACAGGACGATTTTTAAAAAGAAGTAGCTACAAAACAGAAAGATTTAAAAAAAGAGGGTACACAGAAAAAAAAGATCAAAGAAGAAAATTAAAGAAAAAAGGGAAAAATCGGAAAATTTTTAAACCAAAAAATAAATAAAAAAAGGCTAAAAATGAAAAATAAAACTTTCTCCCCCAAAATTAGTTCGAATTTTTGGGAAATAAAAAAAATTTTTTCCAAAAAAAATTTTAAATTTTTGAGGAGGATGAAGATAAGGCAAAAATCATGTCAAGGAAAAGAGTGTCCCTAAAAGAAACGTAACAATAGGCAATCAAATTTTTCTAGAAGTAATTTTTGTAGTAAAACAATAAGAAACCTTGGGTCTCATTAACAGGATTTTACCGTGTGTGGCAAAAAGGGAATGTATGTCAATACACACAAAAAGTGGTTACTTTTTTAAAACCAACACGATATTGAGAAAAATATAATATAAAACAGTTCAAAATTGTTAGCCCCATGTGGTATACATAATACATTTTAAAAGATTGCGTATGTCATATGTGGGAGCGATAAAAAAGGTTAAAAAATCGCATACATGAACACCCATCAGGGGATTAAAAACAGAAAAAGCCCCTCAGGTGCGGGTTTTAAACATTTTTTAGAAAAAAAGAAGGCGATCTTCCTCTTTCGTTTTATGCAATTTAAAAGTTAAAACCGGAACGAGGTGGGGATTGGGAGCATACAGTGCGGTTTGTGAAGCCATTTTGGGTTTTGGAGTTTAATGTTAGGGCCCCCAAAGGGCCCCAACTTCCAAACGATTTTTTTTTATTAAAAAATAGGCACACTTTTTAAGGAAATTTTTTATTTGTTTTTAAAGTGATTTAGAAACGTACAATGAAGGACAAAAATTTAAAAGGTTAAAGGGTATGATGTAATTGGGAACGAAATTTGATACCACACCCACAAACCAAACAAAAAGAGTCATTCCTTCATTGTACGTTATGCTGTGAACAAGGGCGAAATTTGTTTAAGCCCGAAACGCAGCTTTTCACGCTAGCGACATGTTTTTACCCTCTGTACCTTTCATATAATAAAGAATGGTCTTTTGCACCTGAGCTGGACCGAATAGCAGAAATCAAGTTTTGTTTTCCGCATCTATGTGCATTTGAAGAGTCCCCAGGTCGTGGATTATAGCGGTCCGTGCAGAAAGGAAAGCTGAGACGCTGAACACTAGTGATACAGGTGTGTGTAAAACTACATTTGGAGGTGAGCTACAGCCGAAAACTTTTTTTTACAAGTTATTTAACTCTATGATTCAACAGAACTCGTCATCCCATCCCACGACACCATGGGCACAAGTTACGTACAGCAGCTATTAAGACTGGCATTTACAGTGAAGGTAATAATTATTTGATTAGTAAAAAGTATAAAGCACAGGCGCCAATATAAGAGAGAGCGCTGAAAAAATGTCAAGGGATTACTCTGCCTATTTCCCAAACGTAAATGACCAATTATATATAGAAACAAATGACACCAGCGCTAACTCTTCTATATGTCTCCCAAATAAATGTAGCAACTTTCCAGAAAATAAAATAGCTCAACAATCACTGTTGATTGAAGCAATGGTGAACACCTGATCCGGTGGTTAGTCCACAATCAGCTCTTTTACCCTAATCAACTCCGTATCTCACAACTAAAGGTCATTATAAAATACACATAAAAGCACCAAAAATGACAAGAACTCTTGCAACGTACCTAAAAGCTCTTTCCATAAAATGCGTTCCGATCGTAATTATATCCACAAGCGAGCCACTATACTGACACAGTAAGGAATGGAACGTTCATGTTCAAATTAACCCAGCGCTCCGACCGGCAGCGCTCAGATATCCAACACGTAAAAACTAACTGGCAGACTAAGGTGACGTCACCTGGACTACAGAGGCTTGTCCAATATAAAAGTACCAACGCGTTTTGGAAGAAATCACGGCTTCCTTCATCAGGGCTGCATTGCCAATGTCTGCCAGTTAGTTTTTACGTGTTGGATATCTGAGCGCTGCCGGCCGGAGCGCTTGGTTAATTTGAACACAAACGTTCCATTCCTTACTTTGTCAGTAAAGTGGATCGCTGTGGATATAATACGATCAGACGCATTTTATGGAAAGAGCTTTTAGGTACGTTGCAAGAGTTCTTGTAATTTTTGGTGCTTTTATGTGTATTTTATAATGACCTTTAGTTGTGAGATACGGAGTTGATTAGGGTAGAAGAGCTGATTGTGGATTAACCACTGGATCAGGTGTTCACCATTGCTTCACTCAACAGTGATTGTTGAGCTATTTTATTTTCTGGAAAGTTGCTACATTTAGTTGGGAGACATATAGAAGAGTTAGCGCTGGTGTCATTTGTTTCTATATATAATTCATAATTATTTGATCCCTTGCTTATTATGTAACGTTGCCCACTGACAAAGACATGAACAGTCTATAACTTTAAGGTTAGGTTAATTTTAACATTGAGAGATAGAATACCAAAAATCAAATCCAGAAAATCACTGTGTAAATTATATAAATTTTCATTTTGCAGAGAGAAATAAGTATTTGATCCCCTACCAACCATTAAGAGTTCTGGCTCCTACAGACCAGTTAGACGCTCCTAATGAACTCGTTACCTGCATTAAAGACAGCTGTCTTACATAGTCACCTTTATAAAAGACTCCTGTCCACAGACTCAATTAATCAGTCAGACTCTGACCTCTACAAAATGGGCAAGATCAAAGAGATTTCTAAGGATGTCAGGGACAAGATCAGAGACCTGCACAAAGCTGAAATGGGCTACAAAACCATACGTAAGACACTGGGTGAGAAGGAGACAACTGTTGGTGCAAGAGTAAGAAAATGGAAGAAATACAAAATGTCTGTCAATCAACATCGATCTGGGGTACCATGCAAAATGTCACTTAGTGGGGTATCCTTGATCATGAGGAAGGTGAGAGATCAGACTGAAACTACCCGGGGTGAACTTGTTAATGTTCTCAAGGCAGCTGGGACCACAGTCACCAAGAAAACCATTGGTAACACATTACTCCATAATGGTTTAAAATCCTGCAGTGCCTGCAAGTTCCCCCTGCTGAAGAAGGCGCATGCGCAGGCCCAGCTGAAGTTTGCCAATGAACACCTGGATGATCCTGTGAGTGATTCGGAGAACGTGCTGTGGTCAAATGAGACAAAAATTGAGCTCTTTGGCATTAACTCAACTCTCCACGTTTGGAGGAAGAGAAATGCTGCCTAAGACCCAAAGAAAACCATCCCCACTGTCAAGCATGGAGGTGGAAACATTATGTTTTGGGGATGTTTCTCTTCTAAGGACACAGGACTACTTCACTGCATCAATGGAAGAATGGATGGAGCCATGTAAAATCCTGAGTGACAACCTCCTTCCCTCCGCTAGGATATTAAAAATGGGTCGTGGCTTTGTGTTCTAGCAAGACAGTGACCCAAAACACACAGCCAAGGCAACAAAGGAGTGGCTCAAAAAGAAGCACATTAAGGTCATGGAGTGGCCTAGCCAGTCTCCAGACCTTAAATCCCATAGAAAAAATTATCGAGGGAGTTGAAGTCTGAGTTGCCAAGCCACAGCCTCAAAATCTTAATGATTTAAAAGATGATCTGTCAAAGAGGAGTTGGACCAAAAATTCCTCCCTGACGGTACAAAACCTCATCATCAACTACAAAAAAACGGCAACAAGGGTTTTGCCACCAATTTTCAGTCAAATATAGGATCAAATACTATTTCCACTGCAAAAATGCAAAATAAATTTTTTATAATTTATACAATGTTATTTTCTGGATTTTATTTTGGATATTCTATCTCTCAATGACATAATTAACCCTTTCCCTTAAAATTATAGACTGTTCATGTCTTTATCAGTGGGCAAACTTACACAATCAGCAAGGGATCAAACAATTATTTCCTTCACTGTATGTCAAATGAAATGGCCACCCTGTGTCTCAGAGATCATTTACAATTTATAAAAGTATACCGGAAATGGTCGTTTTTAATGCCAGAATTACAATAGAAAAATGCCCCCTCAAATGACTATTTCTGTAGTCAGCCGAGGTAGCAAAACTATGACACAATGGTACCAGCTGAACTAAAATGGACTCCCCACCCCCCATCTTCACGGTACCTTTCTCAGTCCAATAACCCTGAACGGCCTTTGATCCAGATTCGGAGCCTCCGCAGAATGCATCTTGCCACAAAACTAATAGAACTCAAAAAGTCCTTTTTGAGTTATATCAATATTTTGATGAGCCCTGGGATTAACAGTTCTGTGGGTTGCACTCTCGATTACTCTAAAGGCATGTCCCCAAGGCACGGGATTTGGGCCGGTTTTTTCAGCCGGTTTGCAGACCACCTGAAAAACCGGCCGAATACGAGCACAATGGTGTTCTATGGAAAACCTGTGCAGCAGTCCCCACTGCACGCATTGACCCTTGTAGGTTTGAATGATAAAGTGCCAAATTTTTTTTCACACTCCAGTTACCATATATTTAAATTCCTGTTGGTCATACAGTTCCTCCGATGCTGTTCCTTCTCGATCGCAGTCTTCCTGTGTAGGTTTGGACAGGTTATATCAGTTCATTGTTAATGCAGCATAAAAAAAAAACAAAAAAAAAAAAAAAAAAAACAAACACACACCACAGTTGCCCCCACTTGTGATGTGCAAAAAACAAGAGCAGCATGCATTGGCTCATTTGTTGTGGTCGGAGGGTGGTGCCGATAGCTATTGAAAACTTTGAGCACAGAATGGAGAAATGTTTTGCCAAAAAAGTGTATGAATGAATAAAAAAGTGGCAAGAAGGGGTTACAAGGTCAGCCTTGAAGCAGAAGACTGCTATCCAAGGGTGTTAACAATGCACGTCCACACACCACGCCCAATTTTCAAAACCCCAAAAATAAAATTTTGGGGGGTCAAAGGGGGTTGTCTCCTACAAGGGATTCTTTTTATTTAAAGATCTGCAAAAACAAATCACTTTGAAAATAAGTCTATAACATATCCTACCTATTCCAATATCCCTCTTTTTTGGGGCTGCATCAGCTCCTCAGGTCGCTATGCACAGACCTGTTTCAATCTCTCCTGAAAAAGCTGCCCTGCGATTCTATTCTACAGACCTCGCTTTTACTCAGCCTATAGAAAACCCTAAACACGCCCCCCAAAATTTAAAATTAAAACCCAAAAAAACAGGGCTGAGGTAAGATAATCCATGTAAGAACAACCCCTTTAAAGAAAAACCTCCCCCTAGACCCACTTGCCCCTCGGCTAACACTTTGGTTCCCCCAAAGAACCCTAAAGGATGAAATTTTTCCAATATATGCTTTGCAACAAGCAGAGCTATCTTTTCAGCATTCTGGGCCCCCGGGGTAGCACTGCGGTGGGGCCCCGCCCCAAATACATGACATCACCTACCATGCCTCTAGCCAAAACCAAGCCCCCCCATATAACACGTCCCCTTATGTCTGGACACCACCAGCAGCTGAGCCTAAAAAAACTAATTTCAAAGGGAGGGGGCCCTTTTGGCTCCCTTCTCCCCCAGATTTTTAAATGTTTGCCAAATTTTAAAAAACACACAAACAGTTAAATCAAAAGCCCAAACAAGGGATCCAGGGTATGTTTCTTGAATTCCTGGGACATACATAGACCACCCTGGGCCCTTATACTTGTGGGCCCCCGGGCAACTGCCTAGTTTTGCCCAAGGGAAAAGAGGCCCTGGCAACAAGGGCAATTTAATGTATAATATATAAATATATCTAAAATATATATATATAATATATATATAATATAAAATATATATATATATATAAATTTTTTGCCATTGAAACATACAATAATGCCGAACATTGTTTTGTGTACCTTTTGTTGGAGGTTTTTATTCAACTACTTTTAATTACAGCATTGCAGTTTTGGCAGATTATGCTTGCACATGCGACTTTTTTCATAGCTTTTGTCATGTGGATATTTATGTAATTTTTTACATGTCAGCCCATATTAATTTATTCCCTGATATTCTACCCTTTTGATATATGAACCGAGGTGGATCTTTGAATAAGCCGCCATTGCTCGTTAATACATTCCAGTGTTTCAAAAAAGTACATTTTACAAGATTAGAATGATTATTATATTTTGAAGCCTATAAACTAGGATTAGTTTGTATTGTTTCCTTTGTTTCCCTTTAATAACTATGCGGAATATCACCTATTTGTGACCAATTTGATATACTTCCATGTTATTATACTCTTGCCTGATTAATTTATCTCCAATTTCACACATTTCAATAGCATACTCTTGATCATTAGTGCAAATTCTGTGAGCCCTAGTTATTCATTGCAACGCTATAATTAAAAGTAGCTGAATACAACATCCAGCAAACGGTACACAAATCAATGTTCGACAGTAATGTACGTGCAATAGCAAAAAAGCATATATTGGATAAACTTCAAGACTAATTAAAACAAGATTTAATGAACAAAGAACCAATATTCGTACTTCTAAAAATAAAAATTAGAACAAGATAAAAAAATACAGTGAAAATACAGTAGCTAAATAATCTCCAAAAAATGGAAATCTCGCAAGAGAACAAAGAGTGACTTTAAATCACTATATTTACTATTTTGCCATGGGCAAACTTGAACTCTAACAGTTCTCAATCTATAAAAGTTACGTTATAGTGCTTTATAGATTGAGAACTGTTAGAGTTCAAGTTTGCCTATGGCAAAATAGTAAATATAGTGAACACAGCAGCTAGACACTTCTATGAGGATCATCACGGAGTACACCAACTAAGGTGGCCGATAGTAGAAGAAGTAAGGTGTAATAATGAGGAACATATTGGATATACAATTGAAATACACAAGCGCCCAGAGGGTCATATGAGGCTATTACCTACAAAGTATATCTGTAGTTGATATGTACCTCTTTCATTTGGTCTTTCCTCTATGGCAACACTATGCTTAAACCATGCATATTATTGTTTTTTTTAAAGGGGTTTTGCCAAGAAGTGAGTTCTTACCTAACAGGAAGATGCTCTCTTCTTGAGGCTTGAAAAAGGGGCGTTGTGTTTCCTTGTTTAAAAAAAGAAGTCCCTCCTCTGTGATGTCATCGCTCCACCTCCCATGCACGTTCCTGATACTCAGTCTCTGTAGTTGAGCAAACATTGTTTGGCTCATCCACAGAGGAGAACTGTATTGTGCACAAGCTATATGCGTTTTATTTCTCCCTATTATTTGCTCAGGAGAGAAGATAAGCTCAGCAGGCAGCCTTCTTTCATTCCTTCACTAATGGCTGCAGGGGAAAATGGAGGGGGCTGAGCAGGGAGCATCTGCATGTTAACTCAGATAATTACATTACAAGCAGTGGATTCTCTATACAAAAAGAGACAGAATCTTTCTCCCCAGTCCATTCAAAGCTCATTCATGTTCCCTGCCATCAGATAAGAAGTGCAAACAATGCAGATCAGCTCCTGGTCATGTCTAATGTAAACTGTAAGGAAACCAAGGGCATGTAAGGAAGGCTGTAGCTCTCAGAGGCTTCACTTTTTTTGATGACATATATTTAGAAAAGTGATTAAATATCCATTTTGGAGGATCCCACGTCAACATTAGATCGTGGCAAAACCCCGTTAAGAACTGCAATTAGGTTTGTTTCCTATAATTGATAATCGGTAATTAGAGTGCCTAAAAAGGGAAGGTGTGTTGTTACAAGTATACACCAGGATGAAGGAGAGTCCTTCAAAATGTCTAGCAAGCGAGTGTTCACTGCTCCATCTCCTAATGGATTCTAAAGAGACTCTTATGGATTGATACAGCAGCATTTGAGATCTTGTGGATCCATACCCAGGTTTTTATGACAATGCACAATTGTGACACTAATGTTGGATTATGCCATGAAAGAGTGAATTCTTCTCTCTTGAAGAAATTACATATTTAAAAAAGGGGGAGGGTACAATTGCATAAGTTTCATGTTGGCTATTTATTAAGTATATGCAAGAGTTGTAACTGTCATATAGCTATATACACTTAGAGGGGTTTTCCCAATACAGTGATTATCCTTTAACATGTAGGAAAAGGCAAATAAAGATTAATACCATAAACATTGCTTTGTTGATTTTGCTTTGGTCTGGAGATATTGGAGATTTTATCTACTCTTAGATAACACAGGTTTCTCAGATTACCAACCACCTCTCCTGCTCTCTCTGATCTCTCATTGCTTCAAGCTGCCATCAGTCAGTCTGTCCATAGTGAGTCACTCCCTGCAGATTCTTATGTCTAGCAATGGACTTTGTTTACTTAAAGGAGTTTTGCCACAAAGTAAAATTGACGTGGGAAGTTTGTAAATAAATAATAAACATTTTCACTATTTATCATTATTAAAAAATTCTGCACCGTTTTTGTTTTTAGCTGCTCCTTTAGTGATCCATTGTTTACAGCTCATCTCCAGGGGATACGATCATCGACGAGAGCTCCTCAGTCCTGGTCAGACATGCATCACCTCTCCTCTCAGGCAGCTACTGAGTGTTCAAACCCCAGGTGCTGTCATTCTACTCCCATCCTCTGTATTCCTTAGTAATTAGTCAAACAGTGCAAAAAAATAAAAAAAAAAACCTCAATCAAGCTTGCGTGGGCTCGCCCGCCGAGGAGGATGGTGTTCCCCCCCCCCCCCCCCCCCCCCCCCCGGGGGGCCCTTCCGAGTGCCGGCACCGGTCTGGGGCGCGCTACAGGGGGCCGCAATGGTCGCCTAAAGCGACCGACCCCTGTGGCAGGGGCCAATAGGCCCCCCTCGCCAGACGCTGCCACGGCCGGTCACCGAACCCAGCCATGCACCCATCATGGCCTTGCCGCCTGCACCGCGCGGTCAAGCAGCAGCCGAGGGTGAACATCTGGGATCTTATGATCCCATCTTTCAGCTCCCAGGAGGCCCGCGGGGCAGGGGCGCGAGTGATGACTTTATCCCGCGCCCGCTCCCTGGCCCTGCAGTCTGCTACCGGGCCTCGCGGGGGAGATAGAAAGGAAGAAGCAGAAAACTTCGGTAAGTAATTGGTTTTTATTTTTTTTTTTTAAAACTACCAGCCCCCGTCTGGCTATTTACCAGCCCCCGTCTGCCTATTTACCAGCCCCCGTCTGCCTATTTAAACCGCCCCCGGGCTGCCATTACCAGCCCCCTCCTGCCTTTTTTACCAGCCCCCGTTGGCTAATACCGGCCTGCCTCCTAAATGGCCCTGTAATACTGCCCTGCCTGCCCACATACTGGCCCTGCTGCTTTCATACTGGCCCTGCTGGCCCAATACTGGCCCTACCCGGCTAATTATGGGCCCCAGGCAAATGCCCTACCTGGCTGATTACCTGGGCCCTACTAACCCTGATTACCGGTCAGTCCCCCTCCTGGCTAGTTACTGGGGGTAGCCCCAGCTACCTGGCTAGTTACTGGGGGCAGCCTTGCTACCTGGCTAGTTACAGGGGTAGGCCCCGTCTACCTTCTCATTTTTAGGATCTAACATACGCTGTTTGGGGAATTAATAGGAAAGTGCTGGTAAAGAGAGGAGTCTAAGATGTAATTTGTGGTAAATTCTACAGGGACGAGTATGACCCAAAAGAAGACACTGCATGCGTACCGGACGAAAAAGAAAAGGGAAAGGGGAACGACTAATCAGGGAAGACAATCTGGAGTTTTGGGCCAGAAGGAGAAGAAAAGGAAAGAAGACAACCCCATCAGCGTGACGTCTCCTGGAGTCCCTGCTGTAGGGGTCATTTTACTTCTGTGTTGAGTCAGTGCTGTATTCATGTGATGGACCTGACTAACTGGGATGATTGGTGGTTGTAGTATTATGTTGGTGCTTATGTAGTGTCATGTGGGCTTGTCCCTGATTGTAAAGGGAACACCAACCACCCCTGTGATGAGGGGTTTCTCTGCACCACTAGTTCTTTCTTACTTGTGTTTAGGGGGCTTTCACTCGGAGCGGTTTTGGTGCATTTTTTGATGCGTTTTTTTGGTGCAGAAACGTCCAGCATTAACTACTCTGCCTTTCTGCACAAAACCGCACAAAAAACTCATAAAAAAACACACCAAAAAGGCTCCGTGTGAAAGCAGCTTTATAGTGTAGTTTATTTTAGAAGTAGGGCGAGGTGCGAGAACAAGGAATTTTGTAAGCTAATATGTATGTGGGCTGCTGGGGGCTTAGTGCCAGGGCTGATTTTTATTCGCAGTCCGGCCCTGGGTTTGGTTCCTGCAGGGATCTGAACCGAGGACCTTGTGCCTGGAGGCAAAAGTTTCATCTCTGAGCTACAATATAGCTACTTACAGCTCTACACAAACAGACCTTTCATTCATAGAGAAAGGGAAGGCCTTGTGATGATCCCGGTCCCTGCTTCAAAAATATATTCTTCCAAGAGCTGAAGAGCTGGATGCAGGAGGGATGAAATGAGATCGTGGCAAAACTCCTTTAACTAAAAGGAAAAGCTTTCACTCTTTAGAGCTCTGTAGACTTGTATACTACACTTAATAAATCTCCAGCGCTCATGTCAGTGTAACAGGAGTAGCTAAGAACAGCAGAGCTGATGTGTCAATCACTGCTATAAACTTGCCCATAGCTTGAACGGAAAGTGCGAGTCTAAATCTGGCAGCGGGTCTGTGAAATTGCATGGTGAGAAAACCCCTTTACCTACATATGTACCCAGCTAGATTATTTGCCTATTGATATTTTCCTAATTTGGAACTTCGTGGACCTTTGTCTATATATTTTGAAACATAGTTGTGAGATCTGTGGACTTCATTTTGAAAAAAATTGATCAGCAGGATTAACCACTATCTGTAATGCAAGGTTGGATCCACAGATACATTTTCCAATGAAAATTCCGGAAACCCGAGTAGACAACCATGGTTAACTGATCATCTCTGTTCCTTTTTAAATGGGTGTTTCCACCATGCACTTTGGAGCCATGAAAGTCTGATAGGTTCAGGCTCCAGAGATGGGATCTGCACCTATCTCAGGGGTGTGGGGGGGTGGCTGTAAGCGTCAACTCAGAATAGAGAGCTGGTCTCACTTGCTCACGGCTCTCCCTTCTGTCCTATGGGAGCTCCCCGTACAGCTAAACACACCGCTCACCTGTACTGGGAACTCCCATAGAACAGAACTGAGAGCCGTGAGCAAGCACGATCATTTAAAACTTTTGCTCATTCTGGGCTAAGGAGTTCAGTGGGTGGTCCTATTAATGATTGACAGTATACATACATACACAGGGAAGGCTGTCAGTCACTATGTAGGCTTGCCCACTGGACTTCAAAGCTTAAACTCAGCAGAAGTTGTATGTATAACAATCTGCTTTTCCTGCTCTACAACACAGTGCCCGGACACGGGAGTCCATGTTAAAGATGACCGGTTCCCACTAAGAATATATCCTTGCATTCAGCTTGAGATCATAATATATCATCATTGCACTGGAGGTTCTGTTTTTCTGAATAGTTGCTTGAATCTGTCCCTGTTTGGTTCGAAATCAGTTCAACCAAACTTGAGAAACAAATTGGGTTTGGGATGTCCTTCACCTAAATTTTTTCACTCTGACTCTAGACCTAAACCCAATCCTAACTGTAACCACAACCTTAGCCTTAAATCGGTTGTTAGGTTTTATTTTTTCCTGGGCTTTAACAGGTTAACATTTCCTGGTTCTTCTGGCCCCACAGTGCTGTTACTCTGACTTCACTTCACTTACATTACCTATGTGATATTGGGCCGAAAGTGACATCCAAATGACAGCAACACAGGACTGGAAGCAACAAGCAAACAAGTTTTGTTATTGAAACCCAGTAAGAAAACTAACTCCAATCCAGTGTTAGTGTTATGGTTGCTTTTTGGCGAATATCAAAAAATTATTTAGCCTAAGGGCTCGTTCACACGGCTTATTTCCGAACGGATTTGCCGCCATATTTACGATGGTAAATCCGGTCCGAAATCAGTTACAAATAAGTAACAGGCCATTTAAAGGGGATGTATCGCTTCCTTAGTTCGGCTGATTCACAGAGCTCTCCGCTTCTCAACTCTGGAAATGCAGGGGCGTTTCTTCCCCTACCAGCTGGGTAACATCATCCCCCCCTTCACTGTGCATACTGGCTCCCGAGACTTCCCTGCCCCACCTCTCTGAGTCCACATGTCACTGTGTCTCTTCCTGCAGTCTTATTTTGTAAGAGCTGTATACATACCACAGGCTGCATTCAATCTAGACTGAGCAACTGAACTCTTCTCCTCTCACAGCTGGAGATGCTCTATGAACTGCACAGATCTCGCTTCTATGCAGGAGACTTAGGCACCGGGACAAAACTGTTATGTTTTCTCATTGTAGAATCTGTTGCAGTCTGTTTCTGCTGGGTGTGGAGAGAGAAAATGCTACGGCCCCTAACTCTGAGTCAGGCAGGGATCGACACAAATTGTGCTATTTCCTGATTGTGTAAGCCCTTCAGTGTAGTTCTGTTTCTTCTGCCTGTATAAAGTGAAAATGTGACGGTCCCTTATTCTGAGTGAGAGACACAGCTCCGTGAATATGACCGGGGGCTGTACAGAATGTAAATGAGCTCTCAGCTAGTGAAATGCAAGGAGGAGGGATCTGGAGGGATTCGACCAGGACTGGATATCAGTGTAAACAAAAACACAAGATAAGGAATACTGTGAATACAAGACAGCTTTGCTAATGACATCTAATTGCAAAGTTGCTTGTTTTTTTACTGTCCCCTTATTCTGAAGACCATTTAATGAAATGATAAAACCCCTTTAATATTGCTTTCAATGCGTGTTGTCGTTCCGGACGTTTTGTGGCCGCAAAAACAATGGTCCTGTCACTTATTGAGCCGGATTTTGCGACGGATTCACCCCATATAATGAATGGGGTTTGTAAATCCGTCGCGAAATATGTGCCACACTAAGCGACACTTTTGCAACCGATTTACAACCGATTTCGGAACGTATTTACGATCGGAAATCCGACGTAAATACGTTCTGAAATAAGCCGTGTGAACGAGCCCTTACTCAAATCAGAGCCAAACACGGATTTACAAAAAAAATAAAAAAAATCAAAGAATATTGGTCCATAAGCCCTATGTTGGCTAAAATAAGAGTAACATAGTTTTTAAAGGAATATTCATTTTAAAAGGTGTTTTCTCACTACAACGATTACCTTTTAACATTTAGGAAGTGATAAATGAAGACAATTCTCAAATACATTGCTGTTTTCATTTTGCCTTGTTGAGGAGATTGAGATAAAATCTCTCGAAAGTGCATACAACCTCTTGGTTATCGACCATCTCTCCCTTATAGGATTTGTCCCAACCATGGTGAGTCACTCCCTGCTGTGTGTAAACTCTGAGAACAGAGCTTTGTTTGTTAAAGAACACGTTTTCACACCTTAGAGCTCTGTAGTCTTGGGTTCTACAGATTTTACATTTTTGCAGGAATAGATAGGAACCGCAGAGCTGATATGACAATCCTTGCTATAGACCCACCCACAGCCTGCCCAGGGAGTCTAAAGCTGCATGATGAGAAAACACCTTTAAGGGTAGCATAAGCAGTGCAACAGCATCACCACACTGTATCTTAAGATTGGAGAAATTATAGGTTTGGAAAGTAAAACATTTGCGCTGTTCCTCCGTTTGAATTCTGGTTCCCTAAAAACATAAGCATTCAGTAGCCTATGTGCAAAGATTGTGTGTGAGCCTCAAGTTGTAAACTGAATGGAGCGAGACATATTAAGAATTTAAGACAGACATAGAGAAACAAATTGCTGACCCAGACACTGGAAGGACTAGGAAATAAAAAGGAAACCCAACTGTAAAGCTTAAATGTCCTCATGTGCATCAGATTTATAGACTCCAGCTGCCAAAGTTTCTATGGTTTCCTTATGTCTGACTTTTCTCACTTTTCCAAGATTCCAACATTTTCCGTGCAAAACAACCTGAGATTTCAGGCATTGTATTGACAATTTTTTTTTTCTTTCCTTTCTCTGGTGGGTAAAAATTTTTGTTGTTCATCTTTTACATGATTTTCTTTAACCAGCGAACTATATTAATGCATAAATAAATTACCGTATTTTTCGGACTATAAGGCGCACCGGATTAAGGCGCATTATCAATGAGCGCCTGTTAAGTCTTCTTGGTTCATATATAAGGCGCACTGGATTATAAGGCGCGGCACATTAAATGAAACAAAGCTCAGACAAGCTTCATTCAACACTTTCACAATTTCTCTAAACTTGTAAATTTTTAACAAAAGTCAATACTCGTACATATTTCCCTGCCGTATCGCAAAATACGTGTCACACTTATGAAAACTTATTTTTCAACTGATTTGCAACGATTTCGGGGAAAGTATTTACATCGGAAATGCCGACTGAATCGTTCCTGAATCTGTTCGTGAACATAGCATTAGTAGACACTATTTGCAAACTGATATTTGTAACTGATGGTTCGAACGTATTAGACATTGTAAAACATGAGAAACAGTTGCTGCAAACTGCAGTTGACCCAAATACAGTTACAAATCAGTGTCACATAAACCAGCTGTACCTAAATATCATGTTTCCTTAACAGCCTCACCAAACCAAAGTGAAGAAACTGATTTCGCATATTAATGGCACGGACTATAAGTGCACTTTTTCGTATTCTGAGAAAATTCATAGCTTTTATTTTGCGCCTTATAGTCCGAAAAATACGGTAAGTAAATGCCAAAGAAAAGAGAAGTACTTACTATGATATACTGATATGGATCTATGGATGCCATGAGAGGGAACTTGTGGCCACAGCGCTATACGACGCCTTTTCCCAAAAGAAAATAGTTCTGGAAGAACAATCCTAAATAAAAGAAATGAAAAGTAGATTAACCAAAAAGCACAAAGATATTAACCCCTTAAGCCGAACACCTGAAAAGTACTTAATGACCAGTACATTTTTTTTGTTTTTGCCTTCTTGCGTTTCAACAGTTGTAACTTTTTAATTTTTCAATGACGCAGTTGTATGAGGGCTCGTTTTATTCGAGACAAGTTGTACTTTATGCGGGAATAGTTTAAATTCGCTTATAAATAATTGCAGAATTTTTTTTATTTTTTTAATTTTTAGGGTTTTTTAAATTTTTTTTACACCATTCATATTTCACACTTAATAACTTGTTAGATTAATTCTACAGATTATTACGGTCGTGTGGATACCTAACATGTGTAGGTTCCTTTTGTGTGTGTAATTTATGCACAATTATTTGTTATTAAATATTTATTTTTATTTTATTATTTATTTTTTTATTCATTTTTTATTTTATTTTTTTTACACTTTTTCTGTTTTTTTTTTACTTTTTTTTTTAAATCCCCTGAAGGGAGAACTGTTTTACAATTTTGTATTTTTTTTTTAAACACTTAATGTATTAGCATATTCATATATGCGAATACCTTCTAATCTGTGTCCCTTTGACACAGGCAGTGATCTGGACAGCACACAGTGCGTCCAGGACCCTGGATTGTTACACAGTCAGCCCTGGGGCCACTCTAGGTCCCCAGGCTGACTGTGGAGACGTTCCCCGGGCTCTGTCGGGTCACTGGGTGTTCCGATCACCCGACAGAGCAGGGGATCCCTTTGATTGCGCTGTGGTAACGCACCGCCACAATCAAAGGGTTAAAGCATCGGGTTGCAGAGGTTTCCTCTGCTGCCCGGTGCTTGCAAGGGAGGCTCTGGGATCGGAGCTGTGTGGTACAGCCCCGATCCCAGCGCAGCTACGGCGCCCGGGCGCTGTAAACTCCGATGTTTGCAGCGACGTCTAAAGACGGTGGGCGGTCGTTAAGGAGTTAATAGTTGAGCTAAACCTCAAAGTATAATAAGGCTATGCTCACACGGCTTAAAATGGGACGTATTTCAGTCCGTAATTACGTGCCGTACTCAGCAAATTAAGGCTGGAATACGTCCCAGTTATTACGGTAATCCACATAGAGAACTATGGATTACGTCTCCTCTCCCCGCTCGGCAAATCCGCCGCGGGTGGAGATAAGTGACATGTCATTTTCTAGCGGCATATAACGTGCCGCTAGTAATGATAGTCTATGGGCCGGCGAGGTGTCGGCCCCCCGCTCCCATCCACACAGTGTAATTGTGGGGCGTAATTACGCCCCGCAAATAAGCCGTGTGAACATGGCCTAAGAAACTACTTCTGAATCCAGCTTGCATAAGTGTGTAGTTCAAAGAGGGAGGGGAGGTTGACAACTTTTGTAATAAAAAAGTGTTTGCGGCACTTGGATAATGTAGGTGTGGATCCGCTGGATCACCACGAGAGATGGTTTAGACCACGCCAGGGAGCAGAGTCTAAGAAGCCCCAAGGTACTCACCAGAGATGGACTTGGCACCGGGAGACTCCCACGTCGCTACCCCTGATGTGGCTGCTGGGGGTGATAGCTGAAGTGTAGGGCGTAGAACTGCGGGAGCAGGCAGAGGTGGCAGGTCTTACAAAGATGCAACTGATGACAGGCAGTGAAACAACGGGCAGGAAGCAGACCAGCATGGGGACAGGTATTGCAAAACAGGTTTCCAGGAGCCATGTGACAGCAAGTAAACATAACCAGGCCAACAATGCAGAGGTCAGGATCAATGAAGGAACATCAACAAACTGACACAGAGCACAGGCAGAAAACTGGTAAAGTTCTAGGTGGTGGCCAGTCGTTGGATGGGCAATTAGGTACGATCCCTTAAAATCTCAGAATGCCGGGGCACGTGCCCTAAGGAGGGTGTACACATGCTCCAGACACAGGAAGGAGATGGAAACAGAGCAGATGAGTAAACACTGACAGGAAAAGTAATAGTTCGGAGGGTGGGGAATACACCACAATCGCATGACCACCGTCCTGAGCGAGGACAACAGTGTGCATCATGACAGTTTGCTGGTCGGCAAGGGTTTAAAATTAGTAAAAAAAAAATAAAAAAAACCAAAAAAAAAAAAAAACACACAACACACACCCCGACAGCCACCGCTGCTCCCAGTACTCTACACTGATGACATCCCATTTCTCAGGTGATACAGAAGGGCGTCATAAATACAGATGCGTGTTGGGGAGCGGAGGGTCCCTGTGTTTTGTGTTGGACACCTAGAAATTGCTGGGCAGCCCGCCTAATCTAATAGTATGGGTGTCACTAATAGGTTGTAAGCCAGCATGGTGTACCACACATCTGTATTTATGACACCCTTCTGTATTGCCTTATTTATATGAAATTGTAGTACCAGCAACCACCTCCTCATGCAGTGAGAGTGTGTGAATGGTTGTTTTATTGCTATATTTGCATTTGTGCAATCTCCCCATGCATTATCTGCAGCTTTTCTGCATGCTGGTGTGAACAGGTGTCAAGTTGGTGTGCGGTTTTTCATCTAATTGTTCCCCTAGTAGTGGGGGGTATGTGAGCTTTTGCTCAAGCAATTAGCTGCACCTGTTATTTTTTTCCCCAGTTAGCATAAAGGTCAGAGTTGCCAGCTTCTGGGTCCAGTTTAGTCCAGCAATGGAGCTGTGAACATGCCCCAAAGAACTGGAGTGTTTTTTTTTTTATATCACAGATCATTCGCAATGTGAGACACAAACACCATAGAAGATTGATGGATAAACATGAAGCAGTAACTCACAACATAGTTCACAAACATGTCAAGGGGCTCAGAACCGACACATACGGTGACACCACCTTTCCCATTACACAGAAGAGCCCTGCAGACCGTCTTCTTACTCATACCTAGATCCTTGTCTGTTTTCAGCAACAAAAATAATTACTTGACGCATTGTTGTGTCGGAGTTATATACAGGAGGACAGCATGATGAGGGCTCATTACTAACTATACACACCATTCCAAAAAGACCAAAGAACATGAATACTGTCAGCTTCTACAAGAACATACAGATTGCTCTATTACATTCTTTTAATTAAGAATAAAGGTCATGTGACCTGGAAATATTTTATCTACATTTTCAGTGGCAACAATTTATCATTATGATAAAAACTGTAAATAGACCAAAAATATTAATGGAAGTCCAGGCCCTTTGAGAGATACTTGATATTTCTGAGTTCTGGCAGGGGCGTAGCTATAGGGGGGAAAAAAGGTAGCAGTCGCTACCGGACCCTGGAGTCTGTGGGGGGGTCAAAGGGCCCTCTATAACATTGAAAAGCACTGGTATTATGAGTGGTACATGGTAAGTTGGGCCCCCCCACAATTTTGAACGGGGGCCCCGGACTGCGTTACACCTCTGGTTCGCGGTAGGGTTAACCCCTTTCCCAGGCTATTTAGGTTTTCATTAACAACAGGGTGGTATAATGGCGGCACCCCAACTGTCTTTTCCCACCCCAAAGGGAAAAACCACGCTTAAGATTCTTTTGAATTAGGGGGAATTTTCATCTTTGAGACGGTGGTGCACGGGTTAATAAACTACACAACTTTTTCTGGGAGTGATGAGCTTTTAAAAGCCTCCTTCACTTTTGCAGTACATACGTGCGCTCGTGCCCCGGGCACCAGCAATTCATATCCACACACCACTCACCGGGGCCCCTATTTTCCCTCCCCCCTTTCCTACCACCATTCTCACTGGCTTCTTCCACTATTGCGGAGTCCTCCTGCTGAACTCGCTGCTTCCCGGATCGATGCCTTTCCTCCGACCTCACTGACTGTAAATGGGGACCTCCCCCCGGCCTCCCCGATCTTCTCTGTTTTTTGAAAAATTTGCAATATATAAAGGACAGGTTTTCACTCTCCCAAGACACCAAATAATACTTCTACCCCTCATGGCTCGCAATTTAAAGGGACCATCCTCTCTCTCCGTCACTGTGCCCTACGTCTCTAAACTGAAACTTCTAACCAACTGCAGCTTCCCCTCTCCCCCCACTGGCCGCCCTTCCCTCTGCCCATTCCACCCCTCGAGTTTGCCGTTGGCGCCCACTCCTCCTACTCACAGCACACACATACACAGCCCAAACTCCCTGCCTGAAAACAAAAGGCCTCGCACAGGGGTTATTAGAACGTATTTAAACAGATTTCCGATGTAAAAACTTTTTGAAATCATTTAAAATCAGTTGCAAATAAGGCCACTAAGTTGGGAGATTGGTAAAGATTTCCCCCCGATTCACCACACAATCTTTTTGGGTGGTAATCCGTCCGGAAATAATTGACTGTCAATTGTTTTTTCCGCCGGTTGCCCTGGGCAACCCCGGGCAATCCGGAACGGAATTTTGGGGGGGAACGAGGCCTATTTTCTATTGAAATCAATAGAAAATAGGCTGTGACTTATTTCAGACGGATTTGCCGACGGATTGACGATCGTCAATCCGTCGGCAAATCCGTCCGAAATAAGCCGTGTGAACGAGGCCTTAACTGTCCACTTGCCATGACCAGGCCATCCTACTCCCTGGTTTCCCTTGGCAACCCACTTCTATTAACAAACCAACACAAGTGTAACCCCTCACAATCATGGCTAATTTAGACGTTTCAGCGTCAAAACCACGTCTGAAAAGAGTCTTTTCAGAAGAGGTTTGGGACGAGGTTTTCCCAACACTGTATTCTTTCTGAAACACAAATACAAATTAGTAGCCGGGCAAAAACAGTGGGGAAAAATTTACCAAGGTTTTGGAGATCTCTATTAATACCCATGGAGATTTTCAGTGTTGAAAACGCTTCAAGAATGGACATGAAATTTCTTTTTCAGCTCCCAAAGCAGTGTCCAAAGAAGCACTGGAAAACCTCATTGTGTTTTTACTACATAGGAATCAATACAAATAAACTGGGCTCATTTTGGAGGCTTTTTTGATGTTTTGGGCGAAGAAACGTTCCGAAAACAGCGTCAAAAATCGGTGTGACCTTTGACTTTAAGTTTTGTGGTTTTAATTGCTAAAACGTTTCCTCAAGCTTGGTAAATAATTTTATACATAAATTTTATTTAACTTTTACGCTACATTTTAAATATCAGGGAAAAGGGTAAACATCATAATCAGCACTAAAATAAGTTTTTAAGTTATGCTTCCCTTTTTATTACGGTCATTTTTAGGTTGTAGGGGTGGGGCTTAAAGAGTCATCGGTAGTTTTTTTCCTCCCATTTAGTTTTGTGAGAATTTTTTGTTATTTACCTTCCAAAAATGTTTGTTCAAGGTAACCACTGACATAGAAAAATATTGTTTACCATATTAGGTGTTCAAAGCCTTTAGATGATGTCTTTACGTAAACGTATAATCTATTCCATCCCATATTCATAAAGATGTTCCTATAGATTACTCACATAGATGTTCACATTCTAGAATGATTCAGATGATTTTCTCATTATGATTGTACAATGTCCATAATGCCCCACATGGGAATTGCTGGGTTGTAATAATGACTAAGGTATTTGAAGGAAGTATTTCATGTACATTTTAAAAACTGATCAGATTTCAGGAATCTGAAACATTGTGAAACTGCCCCGATTTCAGCTCCAAGTGTTGAACATATAGGGCCAGAAGCTCAATTTTAGGGTATGCTCACTTGATGTATTATGGTGCACACAGGTACATGCCACAGTACGCCTTCGTTAGCACTGTTGAAAGTATGAGCTTTCAATGAGAGGCAGCTTTCTGCCTCCTATACATTTCTATTTCTTGGTGGGAGCTTACAGGGGTTGCAGGAAATTATTTGCTGGACGCTCATTGCTAGACTAGCACCGTCCTCCTCATTCACATCTATGGGAGTTAGCTTGGCTATACTCGGAACGCTAGCGCCACCCTCCTTGCAACCAGCAAAGAGAACCGGACTACTCCTTGAAACATCTGAAAGAAGCGTTAGGTCATTTCTTTTTAAAGAAGCAGCAAGAAATAGGAGTGTAAAACCATTGTCGCCTGAAGGACACTTAATGCGTGCTGGACCAGTGCAGTGATTTTACCATATTATCAGGGTACAATAACGCTGTGTGAATATACACTTAGGCCGTGTTCACACGGCTTATGCAAGCCGTAATTGCGAGCCGGATTGCACTCGCAGGTCCGGCTTGAATAAGGGGCGGGGGCACGGCCCGCCGGCCCCATAGACTTACATTATCCACGGCGCGTATTGCGCCTGGATAATGTGCATGTCAGTTTCTCCCCGCCCGGCGGATTCGCCGAGCGGGTAGGAGCGACGGAATCCACCGTTCTCTATGAGAACGATGGATTACCGTAATTACTGCGACGGATTCGCGCCGTACTGTAGCGTCAATCCGGCGCGCAGTACGGCGCCAATCCGCGGCCAAATAAGCCGTGTGAACGGCCCCTTAAAGTTATTCTGTATATGGATACCCAGCAGCCCGTCAATCACTGGTGGCAATGGTAGGGGAAGCTGATGGAGTGCACTGCGGAGGAATACAGCAAATTATTCTGATTCTTTAAATGTTACTATTGTAACCTGAATCTTACTGACCACCCACAGGAAATAAGTTAGTTATCTACTCATGAAAATTAATTTATAGGGGTGTCCCCATCTAGCACACTTTAATGGCATAATGATAGGATTTGCCATCAAAGTGTGATTGATGCAGGTCCCATCTACTGTATGTGACCCACACGTATCTCAACAACTGGCCCAGAAGTCTCCAAACAGAATGGAGAGTTGGTAATGCTTCAGCAGGACACTTCTTTCTGTTCTATCAAAGTACAGGTGAACGGTGTGTTCGGCTGAAATTCACATAAAACAGAATTGAGAGTTGCGCGCATGCGCAACCGACCTCTTGTTTTGTATGAAAAAATGTTTGGAAGCCTGCTTCCAAGATTGGTGTAGGTCCCAGAGGTGAGACCTGCATCTATCACATTTTGACAGAATGTAAGATAGGAAAAAGTGGGGAAATTGATGCATCAAACTAAGCTCACTAGTAAACAGACAGTTTAAACATGCGCTATACACTTGATAAATCTGGTGCATTTTAAGTTTAGTATGAGTTTACACTGTCTAAGTATTAGACAGTATTAAAACATATACCCCATTGTATCTTTTTGTAGGTAATAAAGTTATTGGCTTTCTGCCATCTAACCCTACTAAATCAGTACTTGGATGATAGACGGTGCTATTATCTGTAGCTTTAATTATTGCTGCGATTTCAGTTTCCTGATATTAGGTGGAATGACTCATCTGGTTTTGCAATTCCCTACGAATTGCAATTCCCTATGAAATCAAATTATGCCTCTGCATTTTATTCCTTTGAGAAGTTGCTTTAATCTACTGGATCGCCCTTCCCTCGATGTTCTTCTTCAATCACACCGTTCTCAGTATGTACTCAACACCAATGTATGAGAAAACTCTACAAGGTTGGAAGCATCAATGACCATGCCTGGTTGGAAGTTACTCAGATCACTTGATTTTCCTATTCTAATATGAATTCCCATTGAAAGTATGCCACAGAAAACTTGCTTGCTTGATTATTGCTGTACTTTGGGATTCACACATCTAATGTCCACACAGAGAGGCTCCAATCTTGAAAGGGTAGGGGTTTCTCATAAAGTGACAATTCTGCATAGTATATTAATGATTTTCATTAGAACTATTTTTTTAGATCAATTACATTGTGAGCAACCCACATCCATTTTTTTATCAACCAAGTCAGGACTGTGTTAGAAAATGCCCACCTCCATACAATAAGGGTCTACATTTCTTTACAGTTAACAAAATACAAAAGAATTTTGCACATTAAGAAATTGAGACAAGTTCAACGGAGCAACAAGAGGAGTTTGACAAAATCATCCTGAAGGTTAATAATCGGCCAGCGGCGATGGGTAAATGGAGGTAGGCAACTCCCTAGGGCACCACTTCATCCCAGGCAGAAAAGGTGGTGCAAGGAGGTATGGAGTGGACTGAATTTTCGATTTTGGGGCGGTTTGTGCCTTATTTGCCTAAGGCACTAGAATACCTGGTAATAACATTCAGGAAAGTCCTAAGTTTATGCATGTGGTCCAATGTGTTAACTTGTTAAAACCAGTAAATTCACCTGTGGGATTATTTTTACATTTCAAGT
Organism: Phyllomedusa bahiana; assembly: GCA_025379985.1. Lineage (NCBI taxonomy): Eukaryota > Metazoa > Chordata > Amphibia > Anura > Hylidae > Phyllomedusa > Phyllomedusa bahiana. The sequence continues at coordinate 7,774 of JAODAL010000539.1, read as the reverse complement.
GAACTGAATATAAATAATTTTACAAGAAGTGCAGGTAGATTTCACAAACAGCAGCTGTGCGAAAAGTGGTAGATTAATATAGAACAGGAGAAGAAAACCCATCAGTTAGAAAATTACTCGAGCATAACTGTTCCAACAAGGAAAGAAAAAAAAACCCATTCAGGATGACAAAGCGGAAAAAGAAAAGGTTTACGTTGACTAGAAAATGTGATGTTATCCACACAAAACTATACATGTGCACAAGTACAGTAATTAAATTAAAGAGGTTTTGCCACGAGAGGGGAATATGTCAGCAGAGCCGGCTGGAGTGCTGCCGCACTTGCGCAGTCCCTCTCCATCCTATTATATGGAATTTCCGAGTACAGCCGGGCAGTGCGTTCAGCTATGCTCGGAACTCCCATAGAACAGAATGGAGAGTCGTGTGCAAGCGTGACTGGACCCCTTTAAGGTTCCTTTACACAGGCTAATAACCATCCAAATGGAGCACGTCAATTGGCCCGTCGTAAAAGACGCCTTGAAAGGGGTGGTCCCATGGAGGAGCCTCTGCTCAACAGGTTGGGCTATAGCTAGCTACAAATGGACCGTGTTACAGAATCTGGAAGGCGGCGCTTGCAGTAATTCTCCCCATTCATTTCTATGGGAGTTCCGCCTGAGTGTTACTGGTCTCAGAATATGATACCGAAAACAAAAAAAAATGAAAATTTTTTTTTTTTTTAAAGCAGCAAAACATAATGAAAACCCATAAAATTTGGTACTGCCAGAATTATACCGACCTGCAGATTAAAGATAAAATGTCATTTATTCCACACAATTAACTCCATTAAAACGAAAACCGGTCAAGAAAATGGCATAATTAAATAGTTCACGCCACAAGGAATAGTGGCACTAAAAACACAACCGGACCTAAAAAAAGCCCTTATAACGTTCTAAAGGCAGAGAAATACACAAGGCAGAAAAGAAAAAACAAAAATCCCCGTGGCAGGAAGGGGTTACTCAATTATACTTTTAAATTATTTTGACTAACAAAAATACTTGTTGGAGCAGATCTTAGAGTTGGCATACACCTGTAGCATAGTAAACAGAAACATTGAATAAAAAGTACAGTAACACTCAAAGCTGTGCTGCAAGAAACTTCTAGACAGTCTTTAGTCTAACTTCAAGCTTCTCCTCCTGTGTGCGTCGCCATACGTTGGGTGTTTTAGAAGTACGCGCTGGACAGTGTATACTTCTAAGATGCTCTGTGCTGGCCCCCATTGACTTTGAGTTTCCAGGTCATTTCTTTCACCCAACGTGCAATATAGGTCGAGGAAAACAGCAGGTAGTCATAGCACTCAATGAGCATTATGAATTACGGTATTCGCGGGATGTACTCGCGATGCCTGAGTGAATGAGAAACGGTGCCATGCACAGTTTCTCAGTCTAATCGGGACCCCCAGCGAGATAGCTGGGTCCCGATTGGCTTACATGGCAGCTGGAAGCCTTGTGAAGGCTTCTAATGCTGCTATGTTTTCAGTTTGACTGCTTCCTACCTCAGGCAGGATGCAGTAAAACTGCCATCTTTGTACAACCTATTGCATTGTTTATACAATGCAATAGCATCTATTAACAAACGCACCCTTTGGTGATCAAGCACCCTAGAGGGAATTAATATTAAAGTTAAAAAAAAGTGATGTTTTAAAGTGTATAGAAACAAATTAAAAGCTCAAATCAACCCCCTCTTGCCATTTTACAAAAAAAAAAAAAAAAAAGTTACACATAAAATTGGTATTGCCGCGTACATTAAAGTCCATTCTAATAAAATAAATCATTTAGCCTATTTTCTAAACAGCTTAGAAGGAAAAAAAAAAAAAAGTTACAAACACCAAAATTGAGCTTCTTTGGTCATTTCACGTCACCTAAAAAGTAGAATAAAAATTATCAAAAAAAGTCTCATGTATTCCAAACTAATACCAGTAAAAAGAACGCTCCAACCCGCAAAAAAAATGCACCCTCGCTCAAGTCCATAGGTCAAAGTACAAAAAAAAATTATTGGTTGTAGTGAAATAGAAAACTATTCCATATGCCTAAAATCATCTAACACTGCTATTGTTGTTTTAGGCATTTGGAATAGTTAACGCTGGTGTCATTTACTTTTATTTATACGTGGCGATTAATATTTAGGAGATAAGCAGAGAAATCCCTTTGACATTTTTTCAGCAGCTTTCTTTTAAATTTTGGTGCTTATACTTTATAACTATTTTTTTGAAAAAATAGAAAACGTTTTTTGTTTTTTTTTACGGTACCAAAACAATACCATTCTGGTACCAGAAGAATGATTAAAATCTACAAAAAGGGAAATGGGGAAAGGGGGACACCTGCTACTTTTCTCCCCCCGCGCGAATAGGCTTTTAAACCACTTCACGGGAATTTTTTTTATTTCATACTATTGAGAAATCTGGTTTCTCCAGTCCTATTTTTTCTGCTATTAAATCTCTATATACTGTTCCTTCAGCAAAGATATTAGTCAATAGCACACTTTCCAAACCTTTTTCGATATCAAATGGTAACAGACAGCGGTGCCCTCTGTCTCTCCTAATTTTTGCCTTTTTTATGGAGCCACTGGCAGAAAAAATTTGATCTTACCTGGAGATAATTGGTGTTAAAATCGTTTACAAATCACACACCATAAACCTTTTTGCTGATGACATAATAAGGCCTTCCCAAAGTTATACTTTTTGCCTGCATGTTCCCCGTCTAAAAGAATTTGGACTATTCAACTATAAAGTCAATTATTCAAAACCAATGATTTTTGGTTTTCATCTGGCGCTACATTTTCAGTACCATCTTCAGGCTAGTCTGGCCTTTCAATGGTCCAACTTGACTATCCAATAGCCAGGCATACAACTAACTAGAAAGTGTTCCTCCCTTGTCAGAACTAACTTCCGCTCCCTTATTTCTTCTCTTCAGAAAGAACTTGACAGGATATCAAAAATGAAACAGTCATGGCTAGGCCATATTATATAAAACTCATATTCCGCAAAATCATTTGTTACACACTCTTCCAATTCCTCTCCCTAACTCAACCTTCTGGCTCCTCCAAACCCAATTAAATAAGTTCATTTGGCAGAATAAATGACCTAGACTTAATCCATAATGACAAAATCTACTAAATTAGGTGTCTTAGGTCTCCCTAATCTGCAAATGTACCCTTTTGTTATAACGCTTGACCAAGCCTCATCCAAAGGAAAAAAATTCGGCTTCTAGGGAAGCTCAGATGTTAGGCTCCAGTCCTTAAATCCCTGGCTTCTTTCTTCACATTCCACACCACATTTAGGACTCAAACTTCCTCCAACCATTGACTTCATGCTTCAGTGTTGTTCAAGATTGGATCAAGGCAATTATCCTCAAATCCCTACCCATGCTACTATCAGCTGTAACCAAACATATTCCGAACTTATCAATCAGTGTTTAGGAAACCAAGGGCCTGCTTTTTAGATTAAGGTAGATTCATCACTTTACCTTTCCCGGTGCCAAAAACATTTTCCTTTCCCACGTTATTTTAAAAAAATATGAAGCCACTTCCTTTAAAAAACAAAAATTTTCTTAAATGTACATTTTTTTCTCCAGTTCTACAATTCCTAACAACCTCTCCAATTTACCAACAAAAGAAAGAGATACTAGAATGTTCTATGACATCTTTGCTGACAAAACCCCGAATGTTAAAAGAGCCATCTCACTCATATCTGGAAAACCAATGAAAAGCAGCGGTTTCGTAGCCTCACAAATCATCCACTTACACTAATTTTGAAGAACAGTACCTAAAATTGTTAACTAATTGGTATTGTCCTCCTTTACATTTATCCAAAATATATCCATCATCATGTTGGAGATCCTATGGCCCACCAGGCTCTCCATTTCACATATTCTGGAAGTGTAATTTATTGTCTACCTATTGGACCAATGTTCTCACTTGTTAACAAGATAAATATATAAAATAACTTTTTCCAAAAGGATAATAAGATCCTCACACATATGCATAATCTGAACCCAATAAAAAAAAGATATATATATATAATACACACAATACACACACACACAACCCCCCCCGTGCTAAATCAGATATGTAAAAAAAAAAAAAAAAAAAAGCACACGGATATTGTGCAAATTCTAACAAAATTTATTTAAGTTAAAAAGCAGCATCTTAATGCTTAGCACTTTTTTTTTTTTTTTTTTTAAATTTGGTTCAAATTGTTAAAAAGATAGCCCAATTACCTGTCCTAAATAACCCTTTTTATATTAGGCATTGAAAATATTATATTTAACAACGAATATTAGCAGCGCATATCCTTCATGCTGTTAAACTAGTCATTGCAAGAAACCATCCCTCATTCCAAAGACCGCTGACATTAAGGACACAGTGAGCACCAACTACAGTTTTGAAAAATTACTGGCTTTCCGTAAAGGACAATCTCACAAATTTCTTCTTTCCTGGGTTCCTTGGTACAACATTATGCCCAATCTAGATTAAAAGGGTTTGGCCACGATGTAATGTTGACGTGGGATCTTCCAAAATGGGTATTTAATCCCTTTTCTAAATATATGGGATTACAAAAAGTGAAGCCTCTGAGAGCCTTAATCAGATGCCCTTAGTTTCCTGAAAGTTTACATTAGATACGACCAGGATACCGACAGGAGCTGATCTGGCCGCGATTGCGTGTTTGCACTACGTATCTTTTGACAGGGAACATGAAAGAGCTTGCAAGGGGCTGGGGAGAAAAGTGCAGTGTATGAGGCTGTCTGTTGTATAGAGAATCTACTGGTTGTAATGTTAGTATTTGAGTAAACATTAGAGACGCTCCCTGTTTCCCAGCTCTACTCAACCCCCTCCCTCTCCTCCCTGCAGCAGTTCATCCTTTGTTCATCTTCTCTCCTGAACAGATAAGAGGTAAGGAAATTCACTTCTTGGCAAAACCCCTTTAAGCAGGACATCCTTCCTTCCCCATTTCCTTTGCACTCCCCCCCCACCTTATAGTTCGAACCTTACTGCTACCATGTATTGTCATTTATAAACCGTTTAACCCCTTTCTGCATTTCGACGTTCCACGAATGTCCAGGACATTTTGCAGGTTCACAAGCAGAACCCACAAAATCTGCCAATTAACTACTCGTGATCACGCCAGCAAACGGAGAGACAGAGGAAGGGGGCTCGCTCAATCACCATCGGACCCCGGGCAGTGAGATCGCCTGTGCTGATGGATTCCTTCACAACCCTGAAGCCGCTGTGTCTGTGACGTCACCAGGCTGCTGACTCTATCCATGGTGATGGGAGTTACAATGCCTAATAGTACAGACATATACTGTTATGTGTGATAACAGCGATCTACAGATCGCTGAAGTCAAGTCCTCAATGGGGACAATGTAATGTAAAAATACAAAAAAAGTGAAGACAAAATAAAAAAAACAAAAACCACCATCCTTTCTCCATTACAAATACCAATCGCTCCAAAAAAAATTAAGTACACATATTTGGTTTCACCACATTATGTAATTAATCCCATACGATGAACACCAAAAAAAAAAAAAAGAAACCCTACAACATACACAACAGAAATGCATTTTCGTTCATTCCGCTGCACACAACATGGAATAAAAAGCGATAAAAAAACAAAAAAAAAACAAATAAACCTAAGTGGTACCAATGAAAAAGTCAGTTCATCCTGCAAAAAAAAAAAAGCCCTGACACAGCTCTACATACAGCAAAATAACCGTTATGGCGATCAGAAAATAGAAGCATAAATACCGATTTTCACAATAAAGACACTTGTGTTTTATTTAAAGTGCTAGAGCATAAAAAACCTATATACAGGCAGTCCCCGAATTACACCATTTTGACTTACTTCTGTCCCCTAGTTACAAACGCAGACTTAAGTAGCATGCTGGCACTTGTAGTTCTATGTTCCAAAGCAGATAGTAGCTGTGGAACTAAAAGTTCCAGCATGCCACAGCACAAAATCTTCTTAACAGGGGAACAGACAGCAAAACAAATGTAAAAACCCCTTCCCTGCACTATCCAAAACGTTAAAAAAAAAATAAAAATGTTTCGTGCTGAATTTACATTTAATAAATATACCTGTTCTGACTTACATACAAATTCAACTTAAGAACAAACCTCCAGTCCCTATCCCGTATGTAACCCGGGGACTGCCTGTATACTGGGTATCACCATCACTGTTTCACCCCCAGAGTAAATGTAACATGTCACGAATACTGCACAGTGAGCGCTGTAATAAATAAAAAACTCTACCAAAATTTTCTTCATCCTGACTCACAAAAAAAAACAGATTAAAATGGTGATCAAGAAGTCATGTTCTGCCAAAAATGATACGTCAACTCATCCCGCAAGAAAACAAACCCAAACACAGCTGTGTACACAGAAAAATTTAAAAAGTTGTCTCAGACAATGGCAAATCAAAAACGTGTTTTCTTTTTAGAACAAGTGTTTGTTGTGTAAAAGCAGTAAAATAATTAAAGATTAAGTTTGGTATTGCTGTTATTGTATCGACCAGCAGAGGAAAGTTAATGTCATTTTTAACACTTTTTTTTTTTTTTTTTTAATCTACCAGGATCGATGTTTTTTGTTAATCCTGCCTCCCAAAAACGTTGATAAAAAAAACAATCTAAGGCCTTGTTCACACGGCTTATTTCAGAACGTATTTACATCGGATTGCCGATCGTAAATACGTTCTGAAATCAGTTGAAAATTTAGTTGCAATAATTGCCACTAACTGAATTTCCCGACGGATTCCCCCATCTCCCTTCATTGTAGGTGGTGAATCCGTCCGTAAATAATTGACATGCACATTGGTTTTTCCGTCCGGATTGCCGTCGTCATCCGCGGCGGCAATCCGGCACGGAAATACGCATCGTGTGAACGACGAGCCGTTTTTCTATTGAAGTCAATAAGAAAATAGGCTGTGACTTGTTTCTGACTGTTTTGCCGACGTATTGACGATCGACAATCCGTCGGCAAATCCGCGGCGAAATAAGCCGTGTGAACAAGGCCAAAGCGTCATATTACCCCATAATGGTACCAATGAAAACGTGTACTCCTCCAACAAAAAAAAGAGACCTTATACAGCTCTCTATACAGAAAAATAAAAAAATTATGGCTATCAGACTAGGACGACATAAAAACACAAATTTTTTAACAAAAACATGTTTATAGTGCACATGTAGTAAAACATAAAACAATATCAAACTGATCTTGGTGTAATTGTACTGAGCCACATAGTAAAGGTATGTCATTTATACTGTACAGTGAACGCTGTAAAAATAAAGGCCAAAAAACAATGGCGGAATCACTGTCTCGCCCTCCCTCCCCCCATGTTCAAAAACTATGAAACACCTGTAAGCCCAGAATGCACAATACACCCATTGATGAATACACCTGAGAGAGAGAGACATGGACTGCACATCCTCACATTACACGTTGCTCTACTGCTTTCTCAGCAAAGGTTCTTAATACACATCAAACTGTATAAGCCCACTTGCCACTTCTCGGCAATCACTTTAAAGTGGGTCCCTACACTATTGGGATTGGCACTACATGGCGACCACCGCCACATCAATGAGGGGCACAGCTCAGTTTTCCAACAAAACTACCGATTCCAGACCTAGCCCCTCGGCTCTGGGCTGCACCATCACACAAGCACCGCAACACAGGAACAAAAGGGAAACCCCCAAAAAAAAAGGGAAAGGTCAAAAGGCTATGTTCCCGGCTTATTTTGGGGCGCTT